>CM060953.1:135429061-135523028 GCA_030765055.1 Mantis religiosa | reverse complement strand
GAGTTTTGTAGGTGTTAAGCAACAAAAGTTTTAAAGAAATCGTGAAACCTCTCAGTATGCGTTCAGTGAAGAGAGTATTAAGGAAAATATTTAAAAAAAAAAAAAAAAAAGCTGCACTTATCGATTAATACAAAGCCAATAATCTCTCAGTAAATATATAATGACTTCTTGGGTAACGGCAGTGGGCCATTATTTTTACTTCTGTGTCTTTTTAGTACCTCTCTCTATCCCCCCCTCTCTCTCTCAATCCCTCTCTCTCTGTCTCTCTCTTCTCTCTCTCTCTCTCTCTCTCTCTCTCTCTCTCTCTCTCTCTCTCTCTCTCTCCTCTCTCTATCTCTCTCTCTCTCTCTCTATCTCTATCTATCTATCTCTATCTCTCTCTCTCTTGCTATTGTAGTAATCTACATATGCTTCTCGTCCCCAATTTCTTTTTTATTTGCTTGTAAAATTTTAATGATTTCATATTTCTAGACTTCCCCATATTTCCTTTCTTCCTATATCTTCTATTCTGCATTTTATTAATTTACCCATATCGCATGTATTCCTTTCCTCTAATCTCCATATATCTCCCATTTCCTATTTTTTCCATAGTTCCTCCTATCTCTTTCCACCAACTATTGAGTTCTCCAATCATTTTGCTGTCTCATGCAAAATTTCATAATTTCCCCTTTTTCTTTGGTCAAACACCTGTACCAAAATGTTATTATTCTTTTCATTATTATTCCATTCTTCTTGTCTTTCCTAATCTACTAAAGCTACTTCCCTAGGTGCTGATCTTGGTAAGCCTAGTAGCTCTTTTCAAAACCTTCTGTAGTTTTGGTCAACCGTTTTGTTTACTTCTGCCCCCCCAGATCTCCACTGCATACAACATTTTGGATTCAACCAGTACTCGTACATTCTTTCTGACCACTTGGTTGTCATTTCCTAGCTTATATTAAGGTATTCTTATTCCATTCATTGCCGCTCTTCCTTTTGCTTCAATTTTTCTCCTGTGTGCTCCCCACTTTCCATTGTTATTCAACCTTACTCCTAAGTATTTCAAATTCATTGACCACTTCTACCCTTTTGCCATTTAGTACCCACTTTTCATCTTTGTTTAGTTTAAACTCCCTTCTTGAAGACCATAACTTTCGACTTATTTATGTTTATTTTTATTACCAAACTCTTCACAGAATCTCTGGATTTCATTTATTGCCTTCTGCAATCCTACTATCGTTATAGATCCTACCATTAAGTCATCCGCATATAGCAGTCCAGAAATTTCTTTGTTTGTTATTGCCGGACAGTGCTGATTTCCTTCTTTAACCTTGTCTGTTATCTCATCTATAAATAAGTTACATAAAGTTGACTCATTTTGCATCCTGTCTTATGCAGCCACATATACATACATAGAGCTACACGAGGGGACTGCAACACACAGTAGTAAACAGTGAAAATGAACAGAAATACTTCTCTCTAGACGCCCTCCAAAGGCATTTATTTACGTATCATTATACGATAATGATAAGGATTATATTGCTATTTGTATTCTTTACCCCTTTTATTATAAGTTACATAACCCAAGCGAGAGGTGACTAAGTGACGACGATAAACTAGGGTTTATTGGAGAAAGTAGCACTTGTCTGCAACATCACTTTGCTACTGAAATCACTTTGCTTTGGTAATAAAAGTAGGTACTTAAATCAACCTAAATATGGATATAAGAGCATGTCTTCATTTTCACGACTAACATAGGTCTCAATCTCTCTTCTCTCTCTCACTCTCTCTCTCTCTCTCTCTCTCTCTCTCTCTCTCTCTCATTGGATCACTGCTTATCTTGTAGGAACAGTATAATCGGAAGCTTATCTGTACAGGACTCCACTATGAAATAATGCAGATGCTTCAATTATTATAACTAGAGAAAATATTGCATTGCACCCATAAATTTGGCACCAAAATTCCACCGAAAATACATACTTCGAGGGCTCCTGAAACCAAAAGAGACATTTTTTAGGAAAGAGTTGTGTTTGTATGTGAACAGCATAGGTTAAGAAAACTCATTTAAATACCAAAATTGGTATTTAAGTTCAATATCTTCCTAGGATACGACACAAATATTTTCAAGAAAAAAGCCCTCAAACCAAATAACCTTTGCGTGAACATTTTTAAAATTTGATTTTCTACAATGGCTCCAAATATTTTTATTAAAAACACATGTTTAAGGCATTATATTAATAGTGAACTGCACCTACATTTTGGACTTTCTGAACATGCCCTTAGAGTTGTCTTCATTCTGGATGACTTTTGTATAACGGGAAAACCATAAGTTAGACTAAATATTACTGCATAGAAATATAGATCTCGTTTAAAACATACAATTTATGCTATGAACTGAATCATTTCTGAGACATTCCTTGTTATTTACCTGAATTTTTATATACTGATGTTTTCTGAAATGTGAAGCTGTTACTCCATTTTTTATTCTAAGCCATTCATCCTTATCGGAATTTCAAAGCCATCACATAATGACCATCCTTAAACAATTTGACTACAGCTTAAAGCCTAATGTATTCCCAAATTTCCTTACAACAATAAAATTAAAAAATGCTTATTTCAATTATCATTATGCAGCTACTTAGAGGAAATAAACGTTTGTAAGAATAGTGTGTACCTACACAAGTAAAGATAGTTATATGAGTGCTACAGGTGTTTTCTTTATTTATTTCTAACAGAATGTGTTTATCTATGCAGTAACTACGTGAAATGATATGATAATTTACATCCGCCAATTTAAGAAAATAAGGTAGGAAAAAGCAAACCATGTATTTGCTTCCAAAAGTATTGCTAAATATAAGAATCTGTAGCGTATTTCAGTAACACAGGGGTTGCTAAATTTGACGTCATTTGCTGCCACAAGAGAGAAGAAGTATAAATTCCAACTTCATTGCAAACGTGATAATTATAAACTTTGATTGCCAAGATATGAAAGATACGTTTAGTTAATGTATATCTGCGAATCAATTCCAGAACCCTATATTTTGAATACTTCTCGCCCAAGTTTTGAAGATGAAAATACACCGTACCTCATAAATTTAAATGTGCATCCGATTTCCTTAAGCTGCTTGTTAAAGGAGACTCTGGCACTTCAGCCAAAGACTTAGTATTTATCAGACTCCAGCAGAAAGGATTAGATGAAAGTACCCTACAGCCGGCAGTACGTCATACAGCCACGGTAGGTGCGAAGCAATTGTAGGCAATTTCTTCAGCCTGACAGAGTTCCAGGTCGCCAGGTTGCCAGCCGGAACACATTAGTGCCCCCGGAAGGACCAACCGGAATGGCTCAAGCTGTTTCGTCTGTGGCCCGTATTCGGGAGGCCCCGGGTTCGATTCCTGTGGCCGAACTTCCTGAACCATGGGGTTTTTCTGGGGTTTTGCCGGGTCACTACACGAATGCTGGATAGGTTAATTACATCCCCGAAAATTTCCAGTCTCTCCATTTCATCTGCATTATTAGCTCATATCATCTCTCATCTGGTGGTCTGTTTCAGGGTAGAAGTGTTGGTGGGAGTGTCAGTGGTGCATGCCGGGATGATATGCTCTGAGGTAAACTACTTCCTCCTCCAGTAGGTCGGGGCCGGTCTCCACACCTCTGCTGGGACCAGTTCGGAACCGCCAGCCAAGGAACTTTGGGACTCGGCTGCTGGGCTCGTTGCCGTCCCACAGTAGGGGAGCGTGTCCGTTGTCCTGGCCTGTCGGGGGAAGTTTGTATCTAAGTAAAACTGTAGGGACCCTGCCCTCTGCACTGTCCTTGGGTCGGCCGCCTTCTGTCTCCTCTCACCTGATCCTTCCTCTTGGGGATGCCTTACTTGGGGGCATAGGCACAATGAGCTCAGCCTACGTACCGAATCCCCTCCGTAGTGAAATCTTAATCCCCCCGGAAGGGGCGGCCGGCCGACTACAACGCCTACCCTCAGCCGATCACTATATTTCCAGAGCGCAGGCACACCGTAAAGAAATCCACCTGCTTCTTTGCTGACCTGTTATCTGGAAGGACCGGAATGACATTAAATGAATGAAAGGAAAGGAAGTGAATCGAGCGAGGTAAGATAAATATGAATTAGTGACCCCAAAATACCCCCCCCCCCCCCCAGAAAAATGTCCAGAGAGTCGACCGCTAAAATTCAACCCACTACCTCTCGAATGCAGGCCAAGACGTTACATCCTGAGCCATACTGCTCGATCCGTTAGGACAATCACATGGCATAGAGTGATCAAACTGTCATCATGAAACAAGTAAATCCTCTATTTTTGTAGCATTCGTCTAATTTGTGAACTGTACACACACAAATCACTTCTCATCAATACTGGTTGAAATTTGTTGGAAAACCTTGTCTTGAGAAGCATTACTCAAAATTAAAAATTGATTAAAGACCAAACTTGTTATATGGCGTATTAAGTTCACTATCTACTCCAGACACGAGATGAAGATTTTAAAAAAAATCTCCTTTCAAATTATCCTTTAAAATGCTATCGATTTTGATTAAATTATCTTACTTTTGAATTTGTTTTCATGATCAATAAACTACGTGTCTTGAATTTACAGAGAATAGCCCCTAAGTTCCTTTCCAACCTGAATCAGTGCTGCATAAATTGTAAAATGCGAGAGAGAGATTAAAAAATCTTACTGCATAAAAGCTGTATGTTTCCATTAAGTACCCATTTTATGTCAATTAGGTTTTGTTGAGTTAGCTATTACTGAGATATTCCTCGAGTGGTTTGAGTTTTCAAATTTTAACACTTTTCTCAAATAGAAATTGGTTATACCTTCCCTCCCTCCCCTCTGGTCATACAAATAGAAGGATATTCACATATTTGACATTCGCTCAAGCTTATTGTACATCCCTTTTTCCATTTTACCTGCAAGAAAATATACAGTAAAACCAGTTCTGGCAATGCCTATCTTGCTTAACATGAAATAAGTGAAAAAAAGAATTATAAGAACAGTTTGTACGAGCACAAAAAGGCATGTGAGTGCAACATATTCGAATTTGTTTTCTGTTTTGGATGTAGAAATCTTTCTTTCTTAAAAAGTGCCAATTATAAGAGCACAATTCCATGTTTATTCCAGTTTGGATTTTTCTTTCTCTACCATGAAGTTACAATAAGAACGGGAAGTATTGTATTCCACCGAAAAATTCTATATCATAATTTCACGAGAAATATATGTTTTAGGCTCAAAGAACCCCCTCCCCTCACCCCAAAAAATTATATAAAGGTCCTGCTTTGTGTCTGTATGTGTATGAACGGCTTAATTTGCCCACCTCGGTAGCATGTCTGCCTCACGTTCAAGAGGTCCCGAGTTCTAATCTCGGTCAGGGTTAGTTATCTGGATAAGGTGTTTTTCAGGGTTTTATCTTATCCTGAAAGACGAATTTTAGGTAACTCCAAGCTCTATGCTCCCTGGGCTCCTTTGAGTATCATTTCACCCATTTCATGCATCGTCCGATATGACTTAACGTTGGAGGACGTAAACTTAAGTCAAAACAAAAGCTTTGAAAATTGCCGAAAATAGGATTTAGATTAGGATCCTCTAAGGATGCGACAGGCGCATCTCCCCACCCCAAACTACCGTTACATGGACAAAATTTCCTTATTTTTAATTATTACAACGATTTCCCTTACGATTTTAATTAAAATGCCTATTAATTTTAAGCACATTCGTGTCAAATGTGGCCTACTAATCCCAAGGTCAAATGTACAAACCCAGTACTAACAGGTGTCTCAGGTGTGCTTAACAGTTCCATATCAGTAGATTTATTGGCACATTAGGCAACTCTTAAGGAGCAAATTCCGCCATAATGTCGGAGCTAATAAGATAGTGACACATGGCAGCGCGTTAGAAATAAAATAAAACACTGAGAAAAAACATTGAATTGCTCAGTTGAATTATACCTTACTCAAGTGAAAATTGATATTTTTCTTTGTTTATTTTATGTTCATGCATTACATAGCAACCATCTTTGAACAGTTTTGTCCATCGCTTTAGTTGGTTTAGCTTATTTTAATTTACGTCCTCCAACGTTGCCATATCGGACGATATATGAAATGGGTGAAATAATGCTCAAATGAACCCAGGGTACATAGAGCTTAGAATTACCCAATATTCTTCTTTCAGGATAAGGGAAAACTTTGGAAAACAATTATGGAGATAAATTCCCCAGACCGAGATTCATACCCGGGACCTCTTGAACCTGATAGTTCCCTAACCTACAGAGACAGGCCTCTCGCTAGTTGTATTATGTTTAAGAGGAAGTGGTGAAAACAATAAGCTCTTCTAAGAAGAATTTATAAGAAGATTGTGTAGGAAATGTAAGAAAAATATTTGTGTTAGGTTTCCTAAAATTTTGGCACACAAAGTAATAATTGGTTCTAGTATGTAGAAGCTCCAACAATGAAGGCCTATAACGTCCTTTCTGCTAGCTAAAATAAGACACACCTACATCAAAAGGCCAGTTTACTAGTTCAATATATGGACTTCAGTTTCAGCGCTCTGTTAGAGTATAGAGCTAATGACTTATTCTCATTTCACGCCCCCCACTCCCATTGAATAAGTAATTACACAGCACACCATCGATATTTTCATCAACAGTAAACAAAGGACTGAATACCTTCAGGTCGGCCTTCATTAACTTCCCATTATCAACTTACACCGAAACACCTTCATTGTCTTGTAAAGTGCTTCTTCGATAATGAAGTGCCCTGCATTTTAACACCCCGAGTAATCTGAGGTCCTACAATATAGAAGAGAAATGTTTGCATAAATTCACAGAGAATTAAGTTAAGCTAATGTCAACCTGAACTTCTTATAGTATCATTCTTTGGTCATTTGAAAGAAAAAATTATGGCATTTTAATTCATATTTCACTGCAAATATGTGTTTAGAGGTGGCATTAATAAAACAAAGCGCATTTTAGAGGAAGTTTCGTTGAACGTAAGTGTAGCCTGTCCACATGTTTAGTCGTGCTGTTTGAACGGTTACTATGGATTTATCTTTGGTAATAGATACCTCTCAGTTAACGCACTGATTACTCCACATGGAGTGAATATCTATCTGTCATTTGTGATTTCTGCGAATTCCATTGACTGAAGTGCTGCGTTCATTGGTGCTTAGTCAGGACCGGGAAGCGGCGACTGATTCAGTATAAATGTTTCGTTATCTTTATTTATCAAAAATGACTCTTTTATTATGATTAAAATGTATGTTCTGATATTTGTATCACTTACCCTGAAATTTCTGTGAGTATAGTGAATCCTCTTCACTCTGAAAGAATGTAGTAGGTTAAAGGGAACAATTTTCGTGATGTAAGCAATTTCGTGATACTTTTTCGAAGGGATGTCACAGAGAAACCAGTTGGTGTTAATTCGTCTTTCACAGTTGGTAGTTGACATACTTGTTCTTAGAGCTCAGGAGCTATCGGCAGCTGAGTTAATACCTTCGAGAAGGTATCATGAAATTGCCTGTGACGAAAATACCTCCCTCTACCCTAAATGTAAATAAGAAAGGTAGCAGGAGTTATGTGCAAACCCCGATATTCCAAACATATTCCAGCCTTTAAGACCTGATAAACCCAGTAAAGTGTTTAATATTTCTTCTTAGAATAAGAGAAACCTGAAAAAGCCTTATCCGGGTAACTCACCCTAACCGGGAATCGAACTTGGGAGCTTATAAACGTGATGCACACCCACTACATTTCTTCAGTAGCAAGTTTGTGTCCCACACTTAAGGTTTCATCCATTATACAATAAGTACATAATTTCCATTGAACTGAAGAGTATTTCACAGGTTATTGCTAGCAAATTTATGTTATAATTTTGTCAATCAACAAAACTAACGATATGTTTTGTTAGGTAAGGGTAGTTTAGGGTTAAACTTTTTTATTCATGTACGATTTCCATTAGATTCTGGGGACCCATCAATATGGAATTTTAGGCGAAATACATTTCACTATCTCTACTAGATATGTTGAAGGGAAAGTAAATAAGTATACCTCACATAAAAAAGAAATGAAACAGTTGATCAAAACTATATTGCATTTATTGTTTATAACTTGAATGCCTTGGAAAATTTTTGTTCTCTGCTCCATATAGGTAGAAATTAATATTTGCTTTATCATGCAGATTATTTACAGAGAAGAAGAGTCAAGTTGGAGAAGAATTTCCATATCTCCAGCAGGAGCAACGTGCAATAAAAATGGACAGATGCAGAGATCACTTTCGTGTAATGTGTATATATACGTTGTCAAAAATCATTTTAAATATACAGAAAAACAAATTAACTGCGCAAGATTGCAAATAGGAATTGAGCTACGGAAGAATTCTATAGAGGATGTTATTACCAATCTCTATTACAGAGCAATGAAGAGAGACTGCCCATTGTAGCAGTAAAAATTAATGCTGGGCATGTACAGTATCGATGAGTAAGTTATTAGGATGGATGCTGAATCAGAAATACATTCTTGCCGTTTCCTAATGACCAAACGACATAATTTTAAGACTGAGCGGAAAATAAAGACAATATGAACAATTAAGCTTGTTGGCAATTCACATCTCCAGAGATTCTCGTTTCGCTTTTAACTACAGAATCATAAATTGTTGATTCGAAACGGGGAGCACTGACAAATTAGAGATGTAAGTTCTCAGTCTGTTGTAAGAGCTGTAAAAGGCATTCTCATTAACATTATGCTGGAGATCGTTATTTGAAGGGCTCGCATGTTTCTAAAGCCTGGTGTGTACAAATATAGACACAAAGATCTACAATTAAACCACACGTACAGTGTAACAAGGTTTTATAACCTAATACGGGTCTGTGCTTTTAAGGTCATTCCTTTACAGAAAGCGTAAAATAATACAAAATTGGAATCTGTACGGCTGTGTGTTCTCGCAAGTTTCTCAGGATATCTACCTTTGTGTCTCAGATATAACAGAAAGCAATGGTACACTATTTCATTAAAGGTAAGCGAAGGTTATAGTGATGTAGCTAGCCTACAAATGAGGTTTGTCAACCCTTGTCTGACAAATTGTTCTTGGTGTAGCCGGCAAACATCCTATAGACTTCCTCTGTATACTTCATCACTACGGTGACTGCATAACGTGAGGTTCGTATTCGGGAATTGACCACTCTATCCTTCGATATTTTAGCGATATTCCATGGTTGGTGGGCGAATTCCAGGCTGGATTAACTAGGTATATAATGCCACGAGTATTTTATCGTTTCATTAACTTATGTTTCAAAGTCAGACGAGTGGACTGCAGTCAAAAAGATATAACGGTGGACTGTGCTCTTTGGAAATATCTATCCTGTCTTTCAAAATACCTCTCCGAAGTGTTAGGTACGCCTGTGGGCTGCCCCACTCTTGTCAGATGTAATATTTGGCGACTTTAGGGACCCCTGGATCGGGCTGCCTTCTCGGATCTGATCAACTCCCCCCCCCCCTTTATTTTACCTCTTCCTCTTGGAGATTTTCAAAAGCACTACAGGCATGTGCACTTAAGTACTTTTACTCTCCTTTGCTTCCTACATTACCACATACTTCATAACTGCAAGAAAGCTGGAATCGTTGTTCCCTCACACCCCTAATCGTGGCTTAAACTCACCACTACGTTTTCCAGGTTGTGCAAACCACATTCTCCTGCCGCAAGGGGCTCAGAGCGCTAACAAGACGCACTCCACCATTGCTGTTCTTCCGCTTATGACGTCCATTGTGGGCTGAAATGGAGCTTCTTTATATATATATGTATATATACATACATATATAGAGAGAATAAATTTATATATTATTTATTTTACCGTTTTTGTTATTGTTTCCGTTTAATTACCTTTGTTTTCTGTACTTTTTACACATATAAACTACACGCATAAAGACCCAAGACTGGAACCCGCGACCCACGGCGGAACGCTAGATATACGCTCCAGAGACCTCGGCTACGAGGGCGGCGGGCTTCGGTGCTCCCTCATTGGACTGTTGTGGACGAAGTTTAGTAAAGAATTACCTGTAACTTGAATCCAATAGTTTATTAAATTCTTTGTTAGAATCTCACTGGGATTCTCTAAATCCATAAAGAAAAGTAATTTTGAAGAAAACCTATAAAAATGGGCATTAATGTACTCAAATAATGAAGGATACCAAACAGTGTATTTTAGTTCAGCATCTACTAAAGATGTGACTAAATTTTCAATAAATTCCCCTAAACGAAAGTAACATTTTTCTAATTTACAAACATTGCACTGACGATGTGGACTAAAAGGTCACATATTTAACATATGGAGACTCAAAAGTGCAGTTGGATTTTATACGAGGAAAATATGAAGACCTCCAATGAAACCATACATTTTTTTTTTTCTTTTGTGTAATTTACGTCCTCCAACGTTAAGTCATATCGGACGGTGAATGAACTGGGTGAAATGATCTCGATATCTCTTGAACAGACCACTCTAACCTTCGATATTTTAGTGGTATTCCATGGTTGGTTTATTGCGTATGTAGAGTGTTTCAAGCCGCACACTTCGGAATTCTTATGTTCTGTTATGTTTCATATGTCATGTTCAGAAGCTTAAAAGTAACAAAGTTGGCTCTATGGTCGTTATCAAAACAATGCGCTGCCAGCCCAGACTTCTCAGGTTGCATTAAAGGAATGCAGCAGTTAGCCAACTTTCGCGAGACGACCATCTTGGCAAAATCCAACAGTTACTGGGAGCGGAGAATTAAGGAGGCTTTGGCCATTTCTCCGAGAGGAGCAGGCTTAATCGTGATGCTGGATTTCAGTTCAGCTCCTCTTGGAAACCGGCCTTAAAATGGAAATCTGTCGACTTAAGAAGTACAGATCAATACAGCTTGAAAACCATGTTAAGCAGTTACCTTTCTTTGACCCAATTAATTTTCTATACTCACGCCATCTCCTGATCTGGTATTTAATTTACAGAAAACAGTCTTTTGCTCAGCAATGCGAATTTTGATAGTGTTTTGTCTTTGTTTACATTTGTGTTATATCCAGTGATTCATTTGTGGTTATAACATTTAATAAATATCCTGAATATGGGAGAGATGCACGCTCTCAAAACATCGATTTCTAATCGTCTTTTCACCTGGTTTGCTTCCGAGGACAACTTGAGCATATTCGTCACCAGGAAAGCTTCAGGTCTTATTTTATAAATACTTCATTTTTAAAATAAACGTTTGCTTAACAATAATGGGAGGTTTAAATTTGCATAACAGTAATGCCAGGAAAAGGATGTCAAATGAACGACAGTAACATAACTAACTTCTCTAATGGATAAAAGTACCTATTTTATGTGCTCATAACAAATTATAAAATTTTGGGAACCAAAACTTAGTGCAATGCAACAGTCTGATTTGTAATGAGCAGGAATTTAATTAAAACGAATTGCATTTTGGATAGAACACATTTTACCCATAAAGTGCTTAGATCTCCTAAAACAATTTGTCAAACATATAAACCGCAAAGTGATTATCTCAAAGAGCCTAAGGGAGGAATGTTGTTAGCAGAACAAACTTCGCTCTGTCTCCACCTCCCTCCCAAAATAACAGCAGAATCTGCCCGAGCATTCGATGTAATCTACACGAAATATATCAAGTTTCTCCTGATAGGGGAACACAAAGAAGAAACAAACAAATAACGAGCTCAATTATCATCAGTCTCCTACATCATGTTGCTATGGGTTTTCCGATCGCTGCAACACAATAGGCAATATCCAACTGTGGCACGCCGTGGTAGCATCTACCTCCTGGTGGAACTGCCCATTAGGCGAAATAAGGAAAACATAGCGGAATAATAAAAGTTAAGGGCCTATCCGGGCAACTACCCAACCCACTTGAGCACAAATCTTTCATGACCTCTGTCCAAATTATTGCTCCCAGTATCTCTCAATATTATGATCCTCGATTCCAGAAGTAATAATTTTCTGCAGAGTAAGGATACGTGCGCGTGTAGTAGGAGCCGTTGTAATATATTTCTTATCGATATAAATCAGCAGCCTAACAGAAAACTTAATGAGAACGCTGGCCCTATCTAGGTTTTCAGCTACACGTAGCCTGAACTACACGATGAATTCCTTAAAATGATCCAAACCTCCAAGGCGTACATGTTTCGGATTACATAACAAAGAAGATAAAACAACAAAAGACTATGAACTTGTTATGTTTAAAACATGAAGTATGCCAAATTTAAAAACTTTTTCTTTAGCAAAAACGTAGTGCTAATACTAAAATTGAAGTGTTTTCTTCCATCTTCTAACAAAGCAACTGGTAAAAGGCAATTAACCAGCCAATGCTTATTCTATTGAAATTTACTAAAATCAATTATGCTTCTGAATTTCAAAAGAATTTATCAAACTTACTTCTCTGTATTTCTGCACTCACCATCAGGAAAACTCTAAGTACGAACTCTCACGCACTTGTTTAAAGATAGAACTTGTTTTAACGCACTTTACTACAAATGGTTACATCTCTAGCAAATTAAAAGAATTACTTTTTTTTCAACACGTGCTTATTTATTCTTGAATTTATTCACTATTTTGTAAACCGATTTGTTGGCTCTCCTACCAAGGGTCGTTCCGAAACGTGAGGGGCCAGGTCGTGGCTGAGTGGCTGTTACACCGTTCGGCTCTCATCACGGCGGCCCGGGCTCGATCCCAGCCGACCGCAAAGTGAGATTTGTGGTGGACAGACAATACGACGCTGGGGCGGGCTTTCATCTCCAGCTTTCTCCCAACTCATTCACCGGTACTCCATCTTCATCTCATGCGGTGCCGCATTTAGTAACGGCAAGCGTTAAATACACACACACACACACACACACACACACACACACACACACACACACACACACACACACACACACACACACACACACACACACACACATATATATATATATATATACATGGGGAATTCCCTTCAAAAATTGCAGCCCAATCATCTTTTCTTAGTCTAGAGTAGCAAGAAAATAGAGTACTAGTGAAGATGCCACGATTGATAGCTGCACATATTAATAGCTTCCTCTGAACTTCTAATTCTCTATATGAAATAGAGTGATCTATTAAACAAAAAGTTTGAATATAAAAGTAATTGCAAAATATTTAGGGAATCGCATTACTATTATTTCAACATGTCAATAAGATTCCATAATTATGAAAGGAAACTTTCAACAACAAAGAAGCTTTATTTGCCGCCAGATACCTACTTATCTGCTAATTTGTTGAAGAGCTGCTACCAATATGGAAGCCTCTGCTTCTTAAATGTACATAGTAAACCTGCTCAAATTTGTTTCACACAATTAAATTTTAACCTGTAGATTTAACTAGTTACAAAACTCAGATTTCAGCCTTACAATGTATTCGAATTTCCCAAAGTGTAGCGATCCTTGTCACTGACTTTCTAAGTCTGCATGCGAAGTATAACGATGTCTGTATTACACCACCGAAAATACATGTCATTGTATGCCTGACCGTTATTTACAAAAGTATATTCCTGACAAAAAGAAATAGAATATAAAACATATCAATTATTTCACAAGTATATGCCGATTCATTCGTATAAACCCTAATAAAGTATTGAAACCGTTAAATAATCAACTTCAGTTCTCAATCCTGTTCTGACAAGATTTTCTAAAGTAAAATATCATTCACAGTACTGTTTGCTATTTGAAACATCAAAGTAATTAAACTATAAAATAATAGGCTTATATCCTATAGGAAATTTACCAGGAAACACAGGAAAAGGGCTACTTTCTTTGCATTTTTGTAATTATCATGTTTTATCTTTTACTGAAATTGCATATGTATAGAATCAATAGAATATTCAATAGTGCTTCCGTCTTATATTTGTATATGCTTCCATTTTTTCGGATGGAATTCGTCACTGCGACCAGTCTTGATCTACTGTAGTTTATGTCCCCAAATGGGGCATCCTCGGGAGTAAGGATGAGGAGAGAGGATATAGAGGGCGGCCGTCCCAAGGAGCTTCAACAGTGCAGAGGGCAGGACCGCTTCATTTTACTTGGATGGAAATCTCCCCCGACAGGCCAGGACCACGAACATTTTCCCTACTGTGGTCTGGAGACGGAAACTGGCAACCAGCCTACGGATGAGGAAATGGTTCACATCCTGCCGTGCAACGCCGAGACTCCCGCCTGAAACATACCACCAGATGAGAGATGATATGAAATGACAATGGAGATGAAATGGAAGGACGAAGTTCGGGGATATAACTAACCTACCCAGCATTCGCCTAGCGATCCGGAAAAGGATCCCGATAAAACCCATGGGTGAGGTAGGTCGGCCACAGGAATCGAACCCAGGCCTCCCGAATAGGGGCTACAGACGAAACCGCCTGAGCGATCCCGCTCGGTATCTTTCCATTTTTGTTGAACTTCTGACGGTAATGAAATATGACTCTCGAAATGACGGGTTTGTGCACATTATTCACCTCACAGGAAGAGTGTGATGGTGACACTAAGCGTGGCTGTTGAGTTCAGCATGAAGTATGCATAAAAACCACTAAATCATATCTTAGAGGGAAAATTGCAAAGAATAACTTTGAGAACCGGGAGTGGATCAGGATAGACGGTGCTCTGGTAGGCAGTTGAACGAATAGACCGAATTGCTTGCTAAATGTTACGCTAGTCAGTCATCGAAACGTATCCCTCGAAGCATGAAGCAGAAGACAGTGTTGAAGAGTGAACGATTCCATTAATACATTTAGGCCCGGTTGCATAAAAATCGCAGTTCATTTATAATCGAAGATCAAAATTGAACTGAGTTTGCGAACCCGCGTGGGTTGTAAAATGCTGATCGTAGATCATATGAACGTCGTTTAGTACTGATCCGAGATCGCAAAAACAAATGCGGCAACATCGCCAAACATATTGCAACTTTCGTGCTGTATCGAAAGAATTCGAGAATTATCGGAATTACTCGACAGTGTTTAATTCAAGTGCACAGAGTAGCCAATCTAGATATAACAAAAACTAAATAAATCTTTCGCTTTATGCTTATTTGTCCTACAAATAATTTTATTTTAAATAAAGAGCCTAAGAATTTACTCCATATTGAAACAGTATTTATCAAAAGTAAATAATTTCACTTACTTTATCTCCATTATATGCACAACATACATCTTTTTCATTTTCATGTGTTTACAATACTGTGAGTTGTAATACATAAACAAAAATGGAAGTTCTAGCAAAAGAGAAGTTGTGCTCAGCTAACTTTAAATCTCGCATAACCCTTCTTATTCCACCCTTTTCCATAGGCATCCTGAAGAAATGGGATCTTAAAGCTGCAATCTCCTTATAACTTTGTACATTGTTCTAAACGAAGTCCCTTTATTTATATTGAATATATTCCTAATCACCATCTGAATTATTTCAGTTGCATAGAACCATAATGTGAGAAGGGTCATAAATATTGGATTAAGTGCGTATTTCCTCAGGGTCTGTGTTCTTAATTGTGCATGTAGCCTATGCCCCAGTTCTTCAATTGCATGCTTTGATAGTCGAAATATCATTTTTTAATTTTCTGTCATTTATTACTGAGATAGGATGTCCTCTATGTTGGAAAACACAAGGAGACCTTTCAAATTGAAAATTCTAATCATCAGATATATCAGAGTAATCTGAATTCTGAAAATAATACAAATGCATAGGTTACAAATAATGCATTTCTTACATACATTTGTGAAATAAAGAGGCCAATTATTTAAGCAAGTAAACACAAAAATTCTTTATTTACTATTTATTTAAGGCTGCACTACTTATTTCTTCTCAGAAACTATTGTGTATATTTTGCAGTTTTGCTATTCTAAGTTGAACCAAGTTAACTGAAGAAAATTCACCAGTTAGATTTGATCTTAGATCAAGAGGCCATGAACTTAGATCAACGTTTATACAACCGAAATTCTAAGTTCAGCTTGACTAAAGAACATTTTCATGTGCTTGGACTTAGATTATCTTTTATGCAACCGGGCCTTAATGAATACTAATGCATCACTTAACGGAGAACGCTGAGTTGAAGTGTGAGATTGATTGCTGAAACAAATTAGGTTAAAATCCATTTGTCATAGAGAAAATGTTATTCTCCGATAAAGGAATATTTTGTTGTGAGAAGGTCAATATATCTTAAAACAGAGTATGAAGTACTGATCAAACATAAGTCCCAACTGGATTAATGTTCAAGGTTCTCCAAATTAAGTGATCAGCGTTTTTTATAGACATGCAAAGATCTATTCTTTTTTGATTCATTAATTATTATTTGAGGTAACTACGTGTGTACGCTGATTGATTATGTTACAATGATATAGTTGATAGTTACAAAGAATATTTTGTACACTTCGTGTAACGGTGGTTGGATAACATCACCAAGCGTCGAATTCCAAAAAGCTAATCTATTTAACTGAGAGCTCAGTCAGATTATTCAACTTGCATTACTTGAAGGATACTGAAGGTAGTGCCTGATTTAATACTTCCAGATATGGATTACTTCCGGAGAAATGCAGGCGCTATGGATAAAAGTAGTATTAAAAGTCTGGGAGAGTGCGTCAAGATTGATGGCAGATATGTAAAACGGTCGTGTATAAGTGCTTGTATATGTTGGCTTTATTCATGTGAAAACATAAATAAAATAGTAATTTCTTGGACAGATAGAGTCATACTGAAAAATTTAATGTCGCGGCAGGGATTTAGGGTAAAGGGAAGTATTTTCGTTACTTAGACAACTTCGTGATACTTTTTCCAAGGGATGTTACAGGGAAACCAGTTGGTGTTAACGCGAGCTCCTGGGCTCTAGGAACAAACATGTCAACTACCAACAGTAAAAGACGAGTTAACACTAACTGGCTTCTCTGTGACATCTCCTCGAAAAAGTATCACGAAATTGCCTATGTCACGAAAATACCTCCCTTTACCTTAAACCACGGATCTCATGGTTTCCATCCAGTTGCTCTTACCAATTGAACTACCATGGCCAACGTGCCGTCGTTACATTAAATTCTCCAAGTGACTCATATACTTGCCGCTAAACCAATAGGGGCTCTCGTATTCGAGATACGCCGTTTCTGGCGACTTACTATATTGTAAGTACTTACGTAAGTCCCAGGCTTCATCATTAAGCTATTATTATACAGGTTAACTGATGGAAATTAATCGTACCTTCATTCTCTAAGACTCTATCCAAAACCTTAGCCTATACACGGCTAGTATGAGGGGACGATTAATTTTCATCGATTAACTTAAATATTAATTTCTTTTACACTTACAGGCTTTACAGCCAATAGCCAGTTCTCCTGTGGTCCAAGAGTTTATAACCACTTGCGTACCTCACAATAGTAATAGATTAGTCACTGTAAGAGGGCAGTTCAGTAAAGAATGATCACCTTTTTTTTTTTTTTTTTTTTTTTTTTTTTTTTTTTTTTTTTTTTTTTTTTTTTTGACAACGTACCTTTACTCATCCTCATAATTTTGATGGTTCTTCTCAAAATAGTCTCCCCTGAATGCGATACATTAGTCCCAGCGTCTCTACAGTCTTCAAAGACATGCTGGAAACCAATTTTTGAGAGATCCTTCAAAATCGCCTCCGCAGCCATCACCACTGCTTCTGATGATGGATAATGCCTCCCACAAAGGCGTTCTCTAAGTTAAGGAATAGAAAAAAGTCACATGGAGCTAAATCCGGAATATAAGAAGGGCGAGGGATTCACTTCACGTTGATTTTTGCAAGATATTCAGCAAAAACATTGGCAATATGCGGCCGCGCGTTATCGTGGTGCAGCATCCAGCCTGCTTTACGGATATATGGTCTTTTGCGCCTGAAACGGACTTGCAATGTTTTCAGGACATCCCTGTAGTATTGTCCAGTTACTGATGTGTGTGCAGGTACAGCGTGCTGATAAACCAGTCCATGAATATCAAAGAATGAGATTACCATTACTTTCCCAGCAGAAGCAACCACTTTATCTTTTTGAGGGTTGGTGATGAAGGAGATTTCCACACTGAGCTTTGCTGTTGGCTCTCAGGATCAAAATGATTTAGCCAAGTTTTATCAGCAGTGATTACGTTTGAAAGAAACTCCGGATCTTCCTCTAACATCAACTTTAACTGCATGCAGACCTGCATGCGAACGTCCTTTTGTTCGGGAATCAACAGTCTTGGAACCCACCGCGCACAAACACATCTCATATGTTATGTTTCTGTCACCAACGTGTGGGTGGCACCCAAGGAAATGTTCAATACTTCAGAAAGTGATCTTAAGGTAATTCGTCGATCCTCTCTCACAATGGCAGCAGCAGTGTTGATGTTTTCTTCCATAAGAGCAGTAACTAGAGCACCGGGTCCAGTTTCCATTGAAATTGATTGTCTCCCCTCTTTAAACATTTTAAACCACCTACGAGCTGTGCTGTAGGGAAAAACAGACTCTCCATAGGCCTCCTGTAACATTGCATAGGCCTGAACTGTAGAATTTTTGAGACGAAAGAAGAATTTCAAAGCCGCATATTGTTCCTCGGGTGTTACCACCATTGCAGCGGTAGGCGATACTGAAGATGTCTGAACATGCCTGGTTCTCACAGGCGGGAACCAGGAGTACCAACAATGAAACTACTATGGTGTGTTTGTGTCACATTAAGCTAATAGAATATAATAAGATTGAATTTTAGTGCGAAAAATTATGACCGTAAAAAACTGTGATCACTCCTTTTTAAACGGCCCTCGTAAGTTGGCCAGGAATCTTCTATTTTACAGCTTGTAGTCTGAAATGTGACATTTATAGTGTTTAAAGCCTGCTTTTACTAGATACGGCACCGCAGGCGGTGACACTGATGATACATGAGATGAAGATGGATCACCGGTGAAATGAGTCCCGGTGAAAACCGCCGCAGCGCCGTGTTGTCTACCACATATCTCTCTTTGCCTGAGATCGAACCCGGGCCGCCTTGGTGAGAGTAGAGCAGTCTAACCACTCAGCCACGGCGCGTCCTTGTAGTCAGTTGGGTATCTAGAATATTATAAAAATATGATTTTCTATCCATGCACCCTACGTGGTAAGAATTTAATTTCTAACATTTGTGCAGCTATAACCTACTGAAAGGTCGTCTGCTTATAGTTTAGCAGTGCGATGCAATTGAATAAAATAATTATAGCCTATGTGTTAATTCGTGGCTTTAAACACACTCTCAGCCTTAACAACCCGACAGAAAACAATTATCTGAGCCATATACACTTCGCTACAACATTGATAACTGTAATAATCCTGCCAGCTACCAAACTGGAACAAATTATGAGATGGTATTAACAACTTTAGGTATCTGACAGGCGAGTCATTGACAAGGGAGTATTAGGGAGTGCTTTTCTGAAGCTCACTGAAGCATTTCATGAACTCCGTATCAACACTCAAGATTTTGAGAATGCTTAGACAGATATGACAAAAGTCGGCTCCGAAGGGTGTTATTACGATTCCTTTATGCATTTAAGCATGGTCATGTATCAAGCAATATATAAAATAGCTTTACAGTCAGACTTCGAAGTCTTAACAATTAATTATTGGTGAAAAAGCCTACAGAAAGTGCAAGACTCCAAAAGCACTTGCCTTTTAACCAATCTTACGCACCTGTTATCAGCAGAAATGGGTCACATATTTCTTCAGCACTGCCAAATCTCAGAAGCAAAGTAAAATTGTTTGTATTCTGACAAGTATGTATAATGTTCTGCGCTGTTCAAGGAAAACATATTGGTGCAAAGGATTCTAAATATTCTGTGACCACATATTGTTAAGAAAATAGTTTCCTTTCATGAATTCTATTATTAAAAATAAGAGCCGAATCTCTCTCTCCCTTTCTCTATCTCCCTATCTCTCTCACTCTCTCTCTCTCTCACAGTATCTCTCTCTTCCACTTTTATTAGTTACATCTTAATTTCTTCCACTTTTGCGATATATATAATCTTGATTTGCTCTGATCATACCGACCACCATTATTCTTATTCTTTATTAATAAATAATACCCATGCTTTGAAGTTTGCTGACACTCTGATTACAAGCTCTTTTCGTAATTTTGAAATGCCAAATTAATATACGCTTCCAGCCACTAGCTGATATAATCAATGTATAATTCTACAGCTTGTGTTAAACGAGTAACCATTTCAGTTTAATGGACTAAGGTTGCAGAATATATCAAGTGTATTTAGAAATGTGCATACGAAACATATTTGAAACAAAAAATTATTTATGTCTATCTGGATATCATCGAAATTAACGCTTACTGCAGCACAGGCATATATTTCGACTAAGCTTATTAGGGTACTAACTCAGTTTCAGGAATAAGATCATGATAGCTAAAAATATATAAATAAGAAATGTGTATGGCATTTCATTAAGGAAGACAGCGATACGAGTGGGACAATACCGCAGAAGCAAAATTCTTCAGAACAAAGCGAGCACAAAATAAAGAGTGACTCCAATAGCAAGGAAGTTACACACTTAAGGGTAACACCATAAAGATTAGACGATATTTGAAGTACAAACTTGTGGCCACGGAATATTTTAATGCAGGAAGAGACAGCATATCAAATCGATTGCCTCTGTGATTGATGATTAACATGCTAGCTTCCAAATCCGGAGATACCGGGTACGATTCCCACTGAAGGATAAGAAAGTTTCTTGGGCAGAGTTATTCCTCATCCTACCTATGGAAGTCTAGTAGTATGTGAATGTAAATGCACATATGTAAAAATTTCATGTTTTTATAAACTCAACTAAATAAACGTAGAAGATACCCAAATGAAGAGAAATGAACATCATTGCCGATGAGCAATTGTTCCAACATTGTGACTTTAGTTAATTCAAGGGAAACTAAAATAAGTTTTGTGTGAAATAATTCTGATTCCCTCTTACCAACTGTACCTTGTGTTCGTATCTTATATTTTTATAAAAACATGCTTATTTTAATTCACTACCTCTGCCTCTCTGTTGTTGCTAAATGCAATATTTTCCGACTTATTCTTAACTTAAAATCTCTTAATCTTAAGCCCTCCTAGGTAGCATAGATTTTAGCGTGTCTGTTCACATTCAAGAGGTCCCGAGTTCGAATCTTAGTTAGGGTGAGTTACCTGGATAAGGTTTTTCCGGGGTTTTCCTTATCCTGATAGACGAATGTCAGGTGACTTTAAGCTCAATAGATTCCGGACTCATTTGAGCATCATTTCACCCATTTCATTGATCGTTCGATACGACTTAACTTTGGAGGACGTAAATTACAACAACAACTCTTTATCTTAAAGAGCTAATCTGTAAAGTTAAGATCTCTTATATGTTACAACCCTTGATAGAGAGCAGCCTAGAAATATAACTCCGCCTACGTTAGTTTTTATAACTTGTCAACGTTATTACTTTTATGTACATCTATGTTTTGTGTCGTATCATAGCTATGGAACGGCGAAATGGCACGCTCTTCTTGTGGATCCATAATTTTCCACTTCTCCTTTACGTGCTCTATCTCCATCCCTATTATGACTCCCTGCACGTCAAGTTAAAGTGTTCCGTTTTGAAAAATTAATTACTAAAATATAAACAGCAACGCTTAGAACATCAATATTTCCGGGGAAGGCTAAGATATTCAAAATTCTGCAGTTTTTTAGGAAATGGTCGGTTATCCAAAAGATAATGTAAACTCTAATTTCAAGTTTCATCATTAATGAACTCTTCAGTGCTCGACTACCTCGATTGGGGGATGCCTCTCCAGGCTTTCAGGCCAATATTAATGTTATAAGAATGTAAGGTGTGATGTGGTGGAAATAACCTCTTAGATATTTCTTCACCTTCTGCATAGTGTTCCTGTATAGTGAAAATCCAGGAATGACCGCAGAGTAGTCACAAAATATAACACACAACCGCATTCACCACATTCCAAATCCTTAGTAACATAAACTACCAAATTCAGACTCACCATCAATCATTGCTGTCATATTCACGTCATTGGTCATAACCAGGGCAGGAACTTTGGTCGCCAAAACATTGGAACGAGGCGAGTGCTGGTTGCGAGACACTGACCTATGCTACCTTCTGACATTCCATTACCTCCGCGACCAGTCATAACGCGATGAGGTACTTGGCTTCACGCAGTTGTTTACTATGCTAAATATTACCAAACAATAGTTGAAGCTACCAACAATTTTGATGACGCTGTGAAACGTCTCCTTTCAGGCAAATTTTTCGAAAATATTTGGTAGATAGCAAATAATTTCAAATTCTTAGCAGAACCCATCACCTATTTGGAGACTTCGAATATTGAAATGCGTGCTGCTTTAGGGGCGGTGGAAAAAGCTGATGAAAACATAAACGAAGTCCCTGATGAAACTAATAGTAATTGTGTTAAAAAAAAACCTTACACGTGTTCTTAAAAACAATCCATTATATTCGAAACTGTGTAAAGTGCGAAATTGTGTTAATAGCAATCCAGATTCAAATATAAACTGTTTCAAGTATGATCCAATCACATAATACGATATAGAAAAACATTCTCCCAATATTAAAATATTTTGTCAGACATGGAACAAGCTTCAAATTTTAGAGTTTACGAATGTACGTAGTTTTACATTGCAATAAAGGTAGTGACTATAATTAACTTTTAAACAATTTTATTTCAATAGACCTGTGTATCTGTTCACAAAATAGAGAATGAATGAGCTTAGGGACTTTCTCATATTATTCATATACAGATACTCCAAAAAGTATTCGTCTAATCATAGCACATAGAATATAACAAGCACAATCAGAAAAATAAAGATAAAAAACGAACAATAAGTATGCCCTTACCTCTGTTTATATGTATATTTAAAAATAAAACACAATTTGGTTTCATTTTGATGTATTCGTCTAGTAAACTAGATCACAGGTATGGTACCTCGCTGACACGCACTCCTTCCCTTTTCTTATGTAGTTGTGTTTCATCCTGACAATTCCATCTGTTTTCAAATCCGTTGACTGATATTTAAGTAATATGGGTCGAAATCGTCGTGAAAAGAGGTCCCGAGTTCGAATCTCAGTCAGGGTGAGTTACCTGGATACTGTTTTACCCGGGGTTTTCCCTTATCCTTAAAGACGAATGTCGGGTAAGTCTAAGCTCTATGGACCCTGGACTCATGTGAGCATCATTTCATACATTCCATTCATCGACCGATATGACTTAACGTTGGAGGACGTAAATTACAAAAAGAAACAACGTCGTGAAACTACAAAAGCAAAAAGAGAAATTTGAATCAGGTTATTTAAAAAAGGAAAATCTTTACAATAAATTGGAGGAACCATTGGAAGACCTACCAGTACAGTGAAGACTGTTATATATACGTTTGATAGGAACAAAACTTACGAAAATCAATCAAGAAGTGCTCGTCCTGCAGTTCTATCCGAGATGGAGAAACGACAGTTACTTAGAGAAGTCAGGAAAAATCCTAAACTAAGTCCTAAAAAATTTTCAATTACAGTTCAGACACACGCATAATAGTCTGTTTCAGCACAAACAATAAGAAACATGCTTTATGAAGCTGAGTATGGAGACCGAACGGCCCGTAGAAAACCATACATCATTAAAATCAACAGATAGAAGCGAATTGTTTTTGGAAAGGAAAAAATACGATGGGTTTGATTTCTGATAGAAGGTTATATTTAATGACGAGAGTCAATTTGAGCTCTATGAGTCAAAAGGGCGACTAATAGTGCGGATAATAAAGAATTGTGAGCTTGAGGAGAAAAATATAAGAGCTTCAGTTAAACATGGAGGCGGTTCTGCATGAGTCTGGGGCTGCATGAGTGCAAATGGTGTGGGGGATTTGTGTTTTATTGATGGAATTATGAACTATAAGGTTTATACATACATCCCAAAAACATCAGTCTAGAAGTGTGAATATTATGGGTCTTTCTGAATATAATGATCCAAAACACACAGTTCTAGATGCAAGGCTATGGTTGTTGCATAATACTCCACGATGGATGCCGACACCACAGCAATCCCAAAACATTAATTCAATAGAGAATTTGTGGAGTATACAGGACAAAAATATTAGGAATCACCAGATATCTAATACAAAGGATATAAAGAACGCTCTACAAGAGGAATGGCGTAAAATTACAGTGGAAACAACACAATCTTTGGTGAAACCCATGCCAAGAAGAATGCAAGAGATTGTAAAGAGGAATGGACGACCTACTAAGTACTAATCATTACATTCTACACCTTTTTCAGTATGCAGACGAATACTTATTTTGCATGCTATATTGCATATCTTTAATTTTGAATGTTTAACTATGCTTATGTGAAAAGATGCTATATGTTTCTTTATTGCATTCTCTTTTTACTAAAAAATAAATAAGACAGTGTCCGTGCTATACTTCATTCTGATGATTTTCCACTACCCACACATCCTTAAACATAAACTCATGCATTACACGAATGCTTTTTTGGAGTAACTGTATACGAGCTTAGTCAAGAGCCTCTGTTTGTTGTGCGTACCCGAGGTCGGAATCAGGTGTAGCATGCTCTACAAATTTCTTCTCCACCCCCCTCCCCTCGGAGCCTACTTCGGTAGGTACGGGTTTGGCGCACCCGGGGTCCCAAGCCAACACTCTCCCTCGTGTGGGCTCCTCTTCGTGGTTGAGGGAGACAGTCAACAGGCCCACCCACGTGTAGGCCGTGCGTGGAGACCCGTGGAGAAGGTTTTTAGATTCTTGTCTAGTTTAGATTTTAGGATTTAGTGAACGAAATTTATAGTAGGTTTTGATTGATGTTTTTTATGTACGTGCATTTTAATAGGTTTTGTTACACTTGTATAGTTTTAGAAAGCTTTATATCTGGCTTTTGCCATGACTAGTTTTTTAAAGAGCGCTGATGACCGCCGTAATATATTATATATATCGTCATCATCCTTCTCCCAACCTCAGTTCCTTGTAAACAAACCTAATTCCATGGTCTCGGTGCAGCAAACTTATTAGGTTCGGTGTCTAAAGTTCTTGCCCTGGTCATAACAATGATGATCCGACCACAAAAAGAGGGATCGAAACTTCTCAAAAAATTATTTTTCCATTAGAACTTGGTCCACAGGCTCAAAAGAAAATATTTCAACTTAATTGCTACTTCAGTTTTACCAATTAAAAATTATTTGTTGTGGGATTCGATGATTTGTGAGATTAATAAAACTGTTTAAATTATGTTTCTATTAGTATTTCAATACATTTAGTTATTGTAGAATGAATTGACACTAAGTTAAGGGTAGTTAAAATACTTGAAAACGAGAATAATATCATTTAAAATGATTTTTTACAAAATCTGCTTCTAAAGTAACCATAAAATTATTACATGGAATATGTTTTAAAGATTTTTGATGAGCGACAACGTACACAATCACTGGAAGACGATAACCTCTTGAACATCGATAATAATTTATATAACTTTTTTTCTAAATTTAAAGGCATTTTGCAAGCAGAGGATGCTGTTGTTACTTTCCTAACGGCACTGGCTCCAGTCTTCGCAACCTGATCGAGATGAACTTTGAAGCGTTCATCTTAAGCAAAGCCCTTGTAGGCCTGTTTCAAAATGCAGTGCCAAATATTTCTGGTTTCTAATAAAACAGCGCATCCCTGTTATTACAGAGAGCCGACTTCGCACGAACTGCCTGAGAACCCGTTCTCTCCGGGCAAGTACAGGCAGACATCACAGGTTGCCACTAGTTAGAAGTGTATCTCGATGCCTTAAAATTGCGAACAGATAATCATATCTACCCTAGCCTTACAAGATCCTCCTCTATCGGCACTACTGAAGTATTCATTTTGACCATATATCATTTGCATTCCTCGCGTGTGTGCGAAATTGCGCCCAGAGCAGACCCTCAAAACCTTTAAAACGCTACTTAATTAAGAAAGTTGCTTTAAATATACACCGCGGCTGTTCACAGATTAATAGTGATATCAAACATTTTCCTTCCTGATTCTTTGAACAGCTGCAACCACGTTTTCTTTTTTACGTATACCTTCAGCAACATCGTCTCCATTCAGCATAACTTTCCTTCTCCTGGTAAAACAAATACAATGCGGCATAATCCAAATCACTTTAGCTGCAAAACAATAGCAGATTCTGTAGATCCTTAAAGCAAAAAAACATTTTATCAAATCTGGAGAAAATTTAAGAGGATGGTTGCTAGCAATACCATTAATAAACCAAATTTTATGTTATATGTGCCAGAAAGAGTTTGAAGATAACCATATCCCCTTCACACCAGTTGTTTATGTGGGCACATACACAGCAAAATCAAAACATAAAGTGATAAACACTCTCAAACATCTTATGGTTAATCTTCATCCCACGAGCCTCCCTTTATCATACATTTTATGTATGCAATCCAAGAGGATTCAATATACTATCGTGTCATAATTCCAACTTGGACTGATATTATCCAGGTAACCTCTAGTTCAGTTAGCAGGTGACAAAGGGCCACTGCTCCATTGTGTTGCGAAAGCAGGTTGCATATTTTCGTCGAGCACACAAATAAGCAGTGTGAAATAAAAGAATAAGCTGCCACGAAAACGAAGAAATTTCAACAATCTGAGGTTTCTTTATCTACATTGAGCCAGAAATTATCTCTCCGAGAGCCTGCATCCGTAATTTAAGTCCTCAACTTCAGGAGAATTCGCCTTGCTCTTTCATTTTTTGCAAGGTGTCGCTCGCTGTAGTTTGAAAATTCTACAAATCTGTACTCCATTCCTAAACATAAACCAATTCAATTCTTACATTACGCTTACCGAGCGGAATGGCTCAGTCGGTTTCGTCTATGGCTCGCATTCGGGAGGCAGCGGGTTTGATTCCCGTGGCCGACCTACCTGACCCATGGGTTTTTTCGGGGTTTTCCCGGGTCGCTAGGGGAATGCTGGGTAGGTTAATCACATCCCCCGAATTTCCTGTCCCTCCATTTCATTTCCATTATCATTTCATACCATCTCTCATCTGGTGGTCTCTTTCAGGGTAGAAGTGTCGGCGGGTGTCTCGGCGGTGCATGGCAGGATGACATGCTCTGAGGAAAACTACTTCCTCCACCGGTAGGTCGGTTGCCGTCTCCGCTCCTCTGCTGGGACCATTTCGGGACCGCCAGCCAGGGACCTTTGGGGCTGGGATCACCTGCCTTGGTACCATTAGGGCTCGGCTGCTGGGCTCGTTGCGGTCCCGCTGTGGGGGAGCGAGTTCATGGTCCTGGCCTGTCGGGGAAAGTCTCTATCCAATTAAACTGCCCTCTGTACTGTCGTGATTCCTTCCGTCGGCCACCCTCTGTCTCCTTCGCCTCATCCTTCCTCCTTGGGGACATAGGAACAATGGGCCCAGCATGGTGGCCTACGTACTGAATCCCCTCCGTAATGAAATCCTAATCTTACATTACTCTTCATTCGAAAACGTTTTTAACTGATCTCTACAGCATAGTTTGCGGAAGTAGCAGATCTTCATAGTGCTTACTGAAGAGGAACTTTAAATAATGTACTGCTCTAAGAAGTACAAGCAAAAATAACAGTGAGATGCCAGTCAGTTTCTTTGTCTATTGCATAATTATTATAGGTGGAGAAAGTATACAACTTCACTCAAATATTCCTAAACGATATTTTCAATATTCTTGTGAATATCTCTCGAAACTAAACGTGTCTTTAATTAGAAAAGGATTCATGTGTGTGAATGTATCCAAGTCTCTGTGTATAATGAGCTGAAAATATCAAAAAGGAAATAGCAAGGATATTTAAGGATGAAACACAGATATGTTTCCCAACCCAAACAGACCTTTTTATGAAAATGTTTTGTAGCGAAAAATAGAAATGATAATGTAATATTCTAGAAATAAGCTGAAGAAATCATTGTATAATTATGTATAAGTGAAACGTCATAATATACCAAGATTTACAAAGAAGAAAGGCAAAGCTTACTAAAATAATAAGTTCCACCTAATTTCCTTTCACGTATGAAAAGCTTTCTACTCTTCTATTTGCTTCTAAATTGCAAGAGCCTAGTACAACTTCTGAGTTTCTTTATTAGAAATCACTTCTCGAAATAATGTATAGAGAGCAACATCACAGAGTTATTTTGTGAACAACCAATTAATATGTTTAAGTGTGTGTAATATATGTTCAAAACACGTTCAACACATACGCAGGGAAGATTCTGTTGAGTGTTCCCCATCAAATTGTTCTCTCCTTGCCCGTTGTGTATATGAACTAAATTTAAAAAATTTGATGCTACCAAGTAACTCGAACCACGGCCACTTTGACGATGTCTTCGAAAACACTCTGAATTTTTCTCACCTGATTCCAAGATCCTGGTTTATCAGCCGTAACTTGGAGGCGACTAAGTGGTCAGGAAGTAGTTTAAATCTACCTGCTTCTAGAGGAAAATGTTTGGAAAGGTCGGGTCATTGGAAATTTCAGTGCTATAGCTCGAATAAATATTGCTGATCTCCTAGTCTCCATCCGATTGCTGTAATCACTGAGTTGCCAGGATGAATATTAAGTTCACCAAATGAATCTTATTTTTTAGCATTTCTACCTTCTATCCCTCCACACCTTGTCTTACACTGGCTAGTATGAAGGAACAATTAATTTCCTTTAAGTTGATACCGAAATTAATAATTTCAATGAGTAAAGAATCGTAATGGATTTCAAAGAAGTATTGTATATTTGTTACGACACGAACAGGTGCAGTTGGTTAAGTTGTGTAACAAAAGACTCAGGAGAAACAGAATTCTAAGGGATAGCACTTGACTTTGTTTGAAAAGGGTATTCTTCGGACCCTTAATAACGGCATAACCGATACTAATAATCGCAATGGAGAAAATAGTCACAAATGGAACCGTTGTGTGAAAAGAGGGCTTCGAGTACTGAAAGTTACACACCCTCACACAGCTGTGTATAGTGTGAAGACAGACAGTCCGCGGCTGGTGACCAAGTAAGAAGTATTATCTGGCTTGGTGGAAGGCAGATTAGAACCGGAGGGAAGATTTGTCGTTTCATACGTAATGGATTAAGTATTATCGAGTAATAAGCATTCCACCTTCATTAACTCTAAACAGTGATATATTAACCCTTGGTCGGCAACTTCGAGTTTGATGTGATGATAAAAAGAAGCAGTCATTAAACCAGTGTCATTAGAACCATCCTTACTCATACATACCCACGCATACCCTGAGAGAAACCTCATTGCTTTACCCTGCGCTAACCACTACTGCTTCAAACTGTAGGGTCAACGTGGAACTCCTTTGCGTCACCCATATATTCGCTTCAAAGTGAACTTAAGCTATGAAGCCCAGGTATATATATAACATCTTTAGTGGTTTATCAGTAAAATATTGAATTAGTTGGCGAATGTAATGTCGTACTGTTATGTTAACATGTTAGCTCAGTCGTTAGAGTTAATAGACCGAGGCTGGGAAATCCTGTATCCCTGTTTCCTCCCTACTTTTAGCTAATAAGGATGTCTCAAATGATTCTCCGCAGTGAGAAGAATCCGCTAACAGCTCACTAATTTCAGTCCGACTCGGTAGAGTAGTTGGTAGCATGTCTGCCTCACGTTCAAGAGGTCCCGAGTTCGAATCTGGGTCAGGGTGAGTTACCTGGATAAGATTTCTTTCGGGGTTTTCCCTTATTCTCAAAGACGAATGTCAGCATCATTTCGTCGAATTCATTCATCGTCCGATACGACTTAACGTTGGAGGACGTAAATCACCAAAAAAAAAAAAAAAAAAAAATGTCAAGTTGGCAATGGCCAACATATAGACCGCGTCACAAGCACAACACAATATTAACTTCACTTTACAAAAGCACCCTTCTCACTGTAGTATACAAGAGATAGGAGGAAGAAACGACGTTCTCTAATTCAAGGTTAATGCTCGTTCTACGTACTTCCAATGAAATGAAATGTGTAGTGTTCAACGCCCGCTTTTACTACATACGGCACGGCAGGCGGTGACAGGTAGGTGCAGAGTATCTACTCCCATTAGTCCTGGACCCGTAGGACCAAGACCCGGGCCTCCTTCTACCCGGGAGCGATGAAAACTCCGGGGCTCTTTCCATAGGGCAATACCTGGAGTCTAAAAAGCCCCCCCCCCCGCTGAGCACAACGTCAAGACGGGATGGAAGTGGATACGCCACTTACGCGCGTCAACCCCGCAGGGAAGACTACCGATAACCTCGGTGGGGCCGAATGGTGATCTAGCATACCTTCTACTAGCTCTGCAGGCTAGTACCCGGGACTATTCAGGCAACCCTCTATCCCCTCCGGACGGCCGTAGCCTGGCCGGAAGTACCCATTTACCCGTGGGTGTCGGGAACACACTGCCCCCTCGAGTCCAACCCAATCCGAACAACTCCCCTACGGGACGGGCTCGGTATGTTCGGCCCGAGGTTCCTCTAGTAACGCCAGAGGTACCACGAGTGCTAAGGGTCCGCAGCGCCCGCACTTTGGCAGCTGAAGAGGACGGATCCCCTCCCCTACGGCGGTGACACTGATGATACATGAGATGAAGATGGAGCACCTGTGGAATAAGATGGCGGGGGAAACCGGAGGTCCCGGAGAAAACCCGCCCCAGCGCCGTGTTGTCCACCACAAATCTCACTTTGCGGTCGCCTGGGATCGAACCCGGGCCGCCTTGGTGAGACTGCGTACTTCCATTACCAACATAAGCACACCCATATACGTCCGAGTACACTGCGGAGACTCATTTGAGACACTTTTTTTGTTCTTTAGAATGATTTATAGGACATAAATCTAAGAGATTAATGCTGATTTGACAAATCTCATTTATGCTCTTTGCTCTTTTGTGTTCAGTATCGCTTGTCAGTATTTCATAAATCGATGAGTGATGGTGGTTGTGGTAGGGGTGGTGGCGACGTTGAACTGGAGCAGAGGAATCTTACATGTTATGGCATTTGTTGTACGAAATGCTTCTTCCTCATTAACTAGCTATCCATTCAATTATATTCTGAGTGCATCAGATGCTGACACATGTGTTGCAGTTATGATGTGTTTGCAAACGAAGGCATTCTCGCCAACGTTACGACGGAAAAAGTATTTAAATTAGTTTTATGAAAAAGAAAGGAAATCATTAAACGGAGCATTGAGCAAAAGAGAAAGGATAGAAGGAAAAAAAGAAATTCTTACAAAAATTAAGGAAAAGAACTGAAATAAAAACGATAGAGTACAGAAAAGTGGAAGTGGCGTTAGTAAGTCGAACTAAATTTTTATCTTGATCATAGACGTGTATTTTATCAGCAAGACTGTCAGTTCATTAAATTCAGCCCATAGCAAGATAACATTAACCGAGAAATGCATCTGGAGCTTAGGTCAAGTTCCGCCGCACACAAGAAGCAATAAATCTGCGGGAAATGCACAATAAGCTACGTGGGAGGTATGCACGTAGTGTCCTGACTCACTGCATTATACGCACGCCCTCGCAACAAAACCGTATCAATTGTATTGTTATTAGGAATTGGGTTTCGGTGTTGCTTATCTCATGCAAACCTGCCCCTATCAGGCTACTGTCGCTCTACCTTGATGTATTTATTAACAGTGCTGCAATCTTAACCAACATTTGCACAAGCAAGGAACATGTTTTATTCAACAAAGTAGTGTTTTCTGGAGTATTAAAACAGAATATCCTATTTTTTCTCAGTAGTTTATCTTTTAAGTAATTTTTTTTTCTAGTAAGACAACACATTGGTAAAATTTGGTAAAAAAAATATATAAACATTTTCGGTCGTCTAGGTATTTTAACTCTTTTTTTTTTTTAATTTTATCTTTCTTTTAACCCTCTTTTCGTGTAGCTTGTTTTTAAACATAACCAATCTTAAATCTAGAAGTTGCTATTTAAACGGTGGTTAACAATTCAGGAACTTCAAACTTCGTTTTATTTTATTCCTTTATTTTTCAGCATCATTCAAATTGGAAATTAATTGTTCCTTCACACTAGCCGTGTGTAGGCTAAAGTATGAAAACATAGAGTCAGACTGAAAAATTCAATGCCATAGCCGGGATTTGAGCCATGGATCTTCTGGCTGCGTCCAGCCGCTCTAACCCTTGAGCTACTATGGCCAACATGCCGACATGAGATTAAATTCTCCAACTGACTCATCTTTTTCCCGATAGACCACTTAGGAGTTCTCATAAACACATGAGACAACTACCTTAATGGCGACTTACAACGTGTAAGTACCTTAAGGCCCGGCTAGTGTGAAAGAACAATTAATTTCCATTAGTTGACCTAATAGTGGTTAACTATGAGGCCCGGGCCTTAAAGTACTTACACGTTGTATGTCGCTATTAAGGTAGATGTCTCGTGTGTTTATGAGAACTCCTAAGTGGTTTACCGGGAAAACATGAGTCAGTTGGAGAATGTAATGTCATGTCGGCACGTTGGCCATAGTAGCTTAAGGGTTAGAGCGGCTGGACGGCAACCAGAAGATCCGTGTTCAAATTCCGACTATGGCGTTGAATTTTTCAGTCTGACTCTACCTTTCCATACTTTAGCCTACACACGACCAGTGTGAAAGAACAATTAATTTCCGTTAATTGACCTAATAGAGGTTAACTATAAAGCTCGGGCCTTAAAGTACTTACACGTTGTAAGTCGCCATCAAGGTCGTTCTCTCATGTGTTTATGAGAACTCCTAAGTGGTTTACCGGGAAAAATACGAGTCAATTGGAGAATTTAATGTCATGTCGGCACGTTGGCCATAGTAGCTTAAGGGTTAGAGCGACTGGACGGCAACCAGAAGATCCGTGGTTCAAATTCCGGCTATGGCGTTGAATTTTTCAGTCTGACTCTACCTTTCCATACTTTAGCCTACATACGGTTAGTGTTAAAGAACAATTGATTTCCATTAATTGACCTAATAGTGGTGAACTATAAAGCCCGGGCCTTAAAGTACTTACATGTTGTAAGTCGCCATCAAGGTAGTTGTCTCATGTGTTTATGAGAACTCCTAAGTGGTTTATCGTGAAAAATGCGAGTTAGTTGGAGAATTTAATGTCATGTCGGCACGTTGGCCATAGTAGCTCAATGTTTAGAGCGGCTAGACGGCAACCAGAAGATCCGTGGTTCAAATTCCGGCTACGCCATTGAATTTTTCGGTCTTACTCTGCCCTTCCGTCATTCAAATTGCTGTTTCAACCATACTTTAAAACTGAAATGTTCAGGACAGCTTCGAAATATAATGATTTAAAAATGTGAGTACTAGACATAAAATATTAAATAGTCTAGTTGAAGTTAGTTAATTTCCTTATTAAAAACTCTGAAAACTTCAACAACGTATATGCAAAGAAATTGTTTTCTCTTAAACTATAAAGACCTAATCAAAATTTAAATTTCGTAGGCTTTCACGGCCGGTGTCTTGTTAAATTAGAAGATTCCGGGCTGTAAGGCCGTGGTCCACTGGGTTTCTTCATCTCTCTCCCAGACGTTTTGCTTAGAACTGCGGCAAGCATCATTGGTGACGTAGAGAAGTCCTTGTACTCTTCGTAGCTACAAGGAGGACTTTTCTATGCCACTGATGACGCTTGCCGCAGTTCTAAGCAAAACGTCTGGGAGAGAGAAGTGGACCACGGCCTTACAGCCCGGAATCTTCTACTGAACAACATTTAGCTTTGTACAATAACTTCAAATGTTTATAAGTTCAGAACTTGAAAGCAATGAGATAAACCAGAGGTTCAAAGATGCATTTCATATTACCATATCAAAAGTGATTAATGTTGAATAGAACAATTCATTACTTAACAATAACTTAGAATACCTTGTTAAACTCTTGTTGGTACTAATTGCTTTATATTCTGAGCATATGCTAAACAGACCAAAGTAAATAGAAGTTGGCTATATATCAAAATCAAACCATTAAAAACATTCATGGCAGTTACAGTATCAGTTTCCAAAGTATCACATGACGTGCATGTTGCACAGAGAATATGGGAGAAACAGAAATTCGGCGAGCTAAAGAGAAAGGGCACAGAGAAAGCAACCCCATAGTTAAGGCAATAACTTGGGTGAAAATATGAGTTCTGTTATGTAATACGAAAATTATTATGTAAATGCCATGAGTTTTAAGTACGTTAAAGTTACTTGATACATCTACTGTCGTAAACGGTAGGGAATATTAAGTATTTAAATTTAGAACATTCTCATTTGTGGAAGGTGATACTGAAGTTTCATCCTGCAGATTTTGAAAATGACTTCTCCCTAGATTTTTACAATGTAAAGCAGAATTGGCTATGAAAATATTGCATTCTGCCAGAACTTAGACTTTCCAACTGAGCTATCTTGTCCTCTTCCCTTAGCTGGGTCATGAATCTTTCCCATCTTATTCTTACGGTACACCTTTAAATTTCAGCATAACATGTTCATACTGACTTTGGGAGGCTCCGAATAAATTGCTTATCTCTCGCATCTGGTCATTTGCGGTTTCATTAGCTACTTCTAAATTTATTTCTGTCATTTGCAATTTACTGACTTGTCTCATTTTTAAGTCATTGCTTCATTAGCATCGTAATTGTGACATATTTTTAAAGCGCCAATTCGTAAAGAAATAATTGAAAAATAGCGGTACTAAATCAGGTTTTGCAGTTCATTTGTTGGTCTATTATAAATTATTTATACGTTCTAAATTATATTTATTGTCCTTTGCAGTGTAACCGAAATTTAATTTACTATGAAGTATTGCGAGATCCAATAAAACATTCCGGACTATTCTTAATCTGGCTTCAGGAACCAATGAGGGCAAAGGCCCCTTGCATGACAAGGTAGCTTGACATGCAATTCCAGAGTAGCCGTGCCGAGAGGATTCTTGTGCTTAATTAATTGCATTATATATAGGTTTAAAAGACATAAATTCAGATCTCAGGAATGCTATTTCCTGATCAAAGGCTTCCTAACTATATTTTCAACTGCACTGTTTGTGTCTCATTTCCACATTCATGGAAAAATGTAGATATAGTTTCACATATTTGAGCCAAGTTGCAGCCATTCAGAAAAAAGAGCGATTTCTGAAATTTGTTTTTTTTTTTTGGGGGGGAGGGGAGATAACTCGATGTTGTGACTGCCCTCCCGCTTAATCGAATAAATTATCTACATATATGTTTCAAAAACTATAGTAAGAGGCTCTAACTAAATATTTAAAATACATTAATACTAACCATTCCGTAAAATATTCCCACAAAATAAGAATAATCGAAATAAACGTTTAAACATTTTATTACATACTTATTTGTATACAAGGGAAGTAGGGAAGGACATTAAGTTTGATTGTATTCAAAATCTTTAAAGAGCGTGTCAATATATGATGGCTTCAAAATACGTTCTCGTTGTATAACCATGTGAAAAGAAAGTGACTTCTCATTTCAGAAAACAATATTTGATAATCCAAACCAGTAACAAGAAATCTAGTAAGATTGTGTCTATCGCTTATGGTTAAGAATACGGAGTTTTAATTAAAATCCCTAGTCATTTTGAATATTGGAAACATATTTGAAAGAATTTTAGGTTAACGGTAATTTTCCTTAAATCTTGGTGTCACATTCTTAAAAAGTATTGAGTGTAAGCACCAACTTATTTAACAAACATTTGTTGATGCTGTTCAAACGTACACGAGCGCGCGCACATACACTTACATTTTTCCAACAATTCTTTATTGGGGTTCAGAGGCACTCAAAACGTACATAATCGATGAAATACCGACTTTGGATCTTTTACTGGAGTATAATAAATACTTCCACTGAGTAAATAAGTAGTAGAAAAGGTGAAAACCAAAATATCAAAGGCATGTGAGACCTTAAATTTGGTAATCCCGTTGTCGAATTGTACAAATACCTGATAATTATACCTGGAGTAAAGTGTCTACATACTTACGAAGAACAATATAGTCGGCTCCTGAAATTTAAAATTTTACATTAAAAATAAAACTCTACATTAAAATCAGAAAATTCAATCAGTTATCGATAGTAATTTCTCTGCGCAAATGTGTACTCATACCTAAATTCATAAGTCATACCTAAAGTCATACGTCTTCCAAAATTAAGTTTCACCAAGTGAAAAATTCTGCATAACTTGGCGTCTGAGATAACTTGTCACGCCTATTTCATTCGTATTAACGTAGTTTTCTATTTTGTTCATTACGTTGCATGATTTCACTACATTATGAAACCATTTGCCACAAAATAAGTGTTGGTCTCTGTTTTTTGTTAGTCGTATTAAGAGAACTTGGCTGAGAAGTAGCAGTCATGAAGAAAACGGTGCGTTGACCACGTCCCACTTCCATTATTGTACCCCGTTCATGACGCCTGTAGAGGGTAGAGGTAGGCAAGCAGTGACTGCGAGGTAGGCCTTGACATGGAAAATTTTTCTGTGATATATTAACATTAATAATTAACTGTAATTAAATAATTAACTTAAATAATTAACTTTCCATAATGTTTTCCATGATTTTACGGTTATACAACAGTTACTGAGAAACAAATCTCATTTAGGATACTTTTTCCAGACGATTTGCTACTAACCGCTTCTTGCAAAAGCGGTGATATTTAAGAGGTGATGTGATGTAGGCTACCTTCCCTTACTTTGATAATCGAAGAAACTACACCTGTTAACATCATCCTCGACATTTCACCAGTTTATCTCGTAAATGTCGAAGAATAATGAACTCCCAACCTTTAGCATACACGGCACAGAAACGAAAGGTTATAGCTATCGATGAGAAGTTCCCGACAGTACGAAACAAGGTTTGATATCCGAACCGTGACCGCGAGGAGATTGTTATCTGAAATCAATATAATTAGAGCAAAAGCCACAGTAAGTGTGCGACAGTGTTTTTCTTAACGTTAGATTATAGAGACAGGCAAATGGGAACTTAGCCGCAGACGTTCATCACCTTTCTCTACCACAACAATCCACGAGGAAATTGCAACCGGCCTTTCAGAAACTGCATCATGTAATCGTAGGAACGTTAGAAACTGTAACAAGTTATCGAGTATACAGGTTGCTTCACTAAAATTTCTTCGTTACTATTAAGGTGTAATAGTATACTTTTGGTGCATACAAAACTAAATGTGTCTGAATTATATTAAACAACTTATGATAAATCAACTATTTTCAGTGAATTAGGAAAACTTTTAATTTTCTAAACATTTTCAGAAACACATTGTGCATTGTTAAATAGATAAGCGGAGTAAACCTGTTGGATAACCCTTAATGATTATGGTAATATACAATGGTTATATTTTCAAATAAAATTTGAATGTTTACATTACAGCTTAATGACAGATGAGTTATGTTCCAGGTGAGTAAAATATTATTAGCATTACGTTTTAATAGTTTAAAATAAAACACTGGTAGGAATTGTAAACCAAAGTTAAGTCTTATTTTTAAAACTTCAGTGGAAATAAGTTCTTATCATTAATTTCAATAATTACATGAATGAAGGGCTGGCCTTAGGACTTTAAAAAACTAAAGCAATTTCAACTAATGAATGCTCTATATCAGCTAGGAAGTTCTTCCTATCTCCGGCTCTCAGCAAGAAGAGCAGAAGCGCAGGCAAGGGAAGGTCATGTTAGCCAAAGATTGGGGATAATATGTTTGGAGGAGAGGAGGGCCTCCCATGGATCTTTGGTGAGTAACAACCTCCGTGGAAGACGAGATGGAGCGAAGGAAGACCAGCAGAGCGGAGACAGAGCACAGAAGACTCCAGCAGTGCTATTGATAGACAAATGGCGCACCACCGAAACTCCTCAGCCCCACTCAGAGAGAGGGTGGTAAAGCAACCCTACCTGCTCACTAGTACGCAAGTGTTTCAAGAATGTTTACACAGCTCAGGCATTACACCCGAATAACTGCGCTGACACCCAAACCTAAAAGACGACATTGGAATGAAATGAGGAAGAGAAACAAAGAAATCTGTGAATTAGAGCCACCAGAACGTTGGCCTAGCGACAAGGGGAACCCCAAAAAACCCAGTCTTAGTGGTCAGACCTAGCAACCTCTCGAATGAAGGTCACAGAATTTACCGCTAAACTTTGTCACTCGGCTACATGGTCGCAAAACACTAAACCTGTAGTTTCCTTCCCTCCTCACCTACGAATCAGTCTTACCTCAGTGTGATACTGAGATGGCCAGCCTTGCATTAAAGCTACCATAACAAATGGCTTAATCCCATGGGATATAAACATACATACAGTAAAAACTGCTTAAGAGGTAGGAATATATTGTGTTTGAGAATGTGTTTTTAAAATTTTGTAAATGTGACCGAACTAATAACTGGGATGTATGTTTCCTATTTATGTTAACTAAGATAGCCAGAGGTGTTATTGCATTCCACTCAAAATTCACTAACAATATTTCACAATAGATATGCATTTTCAGGTCACTCACTGTATCTGTATGTGAGAGAGAGTAAAGAAGCATGGTATAAATCAATAAATAAAAACTCAGATAAGAAACCAAGTACCAGCTTTGAAATATTCTTAAAGCCTTTTAGGCGACTTACATAAAACTTTCCCAATCTCAAATTGAGTTTTATTTACCAAAACATAGCTTTGCTTTCATTTCCTTAAAAATGGCAAATAGTTCTGATTAAAATATCGTATGTATAGGATAACCGCAGGACTAAAGACCATTATATTGAATTTTCTGTGAATAGTCTGAGAAGTCCTCTTCATTCTACCGAACGGGATGTCTCAGGCAGTTTCGTATGTGGCCCACAATGGGAGGCCTGGGTTCGATTCCCGTGGCCGACCTACTTGACCCATGGGTTTTTTCAGGTCGTTAGGTGAATGCTGGGTAGGTTAATTACATCCCCCGAATTTCCTGTTCCTCCACTTCATCTCCATTATCATTTCATATCATCTCTCATCTAGTGGTTATTTCAGGGTGGAAATGTCGGCGGGAGTCTCGGCAGTGCATGGAGAGAGGATATGCTCTGAGGAAAACACGTCCCCCTTCAGTGGAACGGACTTCGGTCTCTGAGCCGGCCTAGTGGGCCGATTCAGAAACGCAGCACGCGGGATTGCTGGTTGTTCAAGCCTCTCTGGAGAGCTCTGTTCTGGGGAGGCGGCCTTCGTTCTCAGAACAGGCCTCGTGACTGTTTCGGAGCCACGGCAGATGGTATGACTATTGTTCTAAACCCACCACCGGGAAGTTTCTTTCTCCAGTTCGGGGAGCTCGCCCTCTATACTGTAGTGACTCCTTGGGGTTGCCTCCCTCTGTGTCCTCTCACCTCATCCTCCCTCCCAGGGGTGCTCCTCTTGGGACATAGGTTCAAAAGATCACTCTGGTCAAGATGCTGAATCTCCTCCGAACAGTCCAATCCAATCTTCTTCCTTCAGGAATTTTCCCCCACTTTCTTTTTTCTCGATTTTGTATCCTTAACTTCATACTATTTTTAGTCAACTAGTAAGCTGAATGTTACATTGACAGAATAATAAATGTTTGTATGAATACTATAATGTAAGGGAATATGGGTACAAAAATAATGTATTTATCAGTGTATCCCACTTCTGAATTGCTTCCTATAAGTATTTGAACGTAAATTCCAAACGTCATAACCAACTAAGTACCTTATCCTAGTTTGATATCATATCTATAGTAAATTGAGTTGTGAGTAAGGTGACGTGAATAACGCAATAACTTAAACTGTACTATATTATGGTTACAGGGATGTTGGTCTTCGAAATCTGCATATTGCTTTAAAATAGATTTGACAGTCAAACACATATTTCTACCAAGTTCTTTATTGAACGAAATTATTCAGCAACAGCACGTGCATCTCTTGTAAAACCCTTATCTTCAAGAGCATGGCCGCGCCGTGGCTGAGTGGTTAGACGGCTTGGTTAGACCAAGGTGGCCCGGTACGATCCTAGACGACCGTAAAATGAGATTTGTGGTGGACAGCACGCCGTTGGGACGGTATTCTCCGGGATTTCCAATTTCCCCCGCCATTTCATTCCACCGGTGTTCCACCTTCATCTCATGTATCATCAGTATCACCGCTTGCTATGCTGTATGTAGTAAAAGCGGCAGTTGAACACTACACATTTTATTTCATTTCATTTCAAGAGCACAGTTAAGAAAATAATCCCTAGGGTTAATATATATAGTTCTGATTTGCCAATCATGTTCTCTTCGTCCAATTCATTTATTGGAATTCTTCCAATTCTATCCTTGCATAACGCATGCAACTCATGAAAACATTAATCCTTTTGTTCCCCAATACCATTTACATGTATGACTTAAGTATGTACATTTTCCTACCTCTGTATAAGAGATATAAGAGATTTTATAATGGATATGGAATTCTGCGAATCAGAGTTTTACTGTTAGCTGGAAGAAGAACCGACGACGTTAATGTATGCTTTCACGGGCTTAGAGACATCCAACTTTTCGAAGAGAAACATTTGCCCAATTATATAATATACAAAGACAAGTAAATTTTGTATTTTATGTAACGTGTACAATTGTGTCACTGTGATGGGCACAGAACATAAGAAGTGTGACAGCGAAAGGACATGTGATTTAGCCAAAGCTCAATTTCGAAGGTTGTAGAGCTAGAAACATATGCATTCTGTAAATAAATGGCAGGGCACACGTACTGAAAAATAGCAATTCCTGGCAAGGTTCGTGAACTGATTTCTATGAATATCATTGGCCGGACCGAGTGGGATGGCTCAGGCATTCTGAAGTTCCAGGTTCGATTCCCGTGGCTGCCCTACCTGACCCATGGGTTTTCTCGCGGGTTTCCGCGGTTCCCCAGGCGCATCCTGGGTAGGTTAATTACATCCCCCGAATTTCCTGCCCGTCCATATTATCTCCATTATCAATCTCCATTATCACTTCACATGATTTCTCATCTCGTGGTCTCTTTAAGTGCCAGCGGGTGTCCGGGCACTGTCGTGACTCCTTGGTTTGACCATCCTCTGTCTCCTCTCGCCTCATTCTTCCTTCCGGAGATGCCCCACTTATGACTTAGGTACCGTAACCACAGGCTTCGGTGCCGAATCCCTTCCGTAGTAATCCTAGCCCTAATACTAATCATTGGCCGTTTGAATCCATAACAAGACACAATCTGTATCAGATTCACAAAGGTGGATGAGGTTGTTCGGTTGCGAACCGCTGCAAGTCCAGGAATTAAGCACTTTAATCAGAGGTGTATGCTATTGCAGGAATTTAATAAACTCTTAATAAGAAACCTAGTCCTATTTTCTTAAGAATATATGTAGGAATTCTGAAAGACCAGGGGGCGCACAATGGGTCAGCTATGGGTGAGGTGCTTTGGGCTTCAGTAGTCTACTTTTAAATCTAAACCTAAAATAATGTTATTATGCCCAGCATAATGGTGTCTGCAAAAATGACAAACATAAAGGAAAGTTTTATGCAATATTATACAAGGGCCGTCCAGAAAGTAAGTTCTCTTTCAATTTATCTCCGCTACAGCGCTGCGATCGCAGTTCCGCACATGCGCGGTAGACGCTCTGTATCTAGGAGAAGAAACGTGCGCCATTGTGAGATCGCTGTCAGCCACGTACGCTTTGTTGTGCTTGTTTACAATGTCGGTGTTGATTGAAAATCCCGCCGCTTGTGAAATCAGATCTGTGATTCGTTTTCTGAATGCTAGGAAAGTGAAACCAATTGAAGTTTATCGGCAAATTTGCGATGTTTACGAACCAAATCCGATGAGTGATACAATGGTGAGAAGATGGGTCTGACAGTTCAAAGAAGGACGTACTGAAGTGCACGATGAAGAACGAAGTGGGCGTCCATCTTTGGTTACAGAAGAACTGGTTCACGCGATTGATGACAAGATCCAGGAAAGCCGCAAGTTTACAATTAGTGCTCTCGCTCTGGAATTTCCCCAAATCTCACGATCACTAATGAAATTGTTACCGAAATACTGAAATTGCATAAACTTTGCTCACGTTGAGTGCCAAACATTCTTACTGAGCAGCTCAAAACTAAACGGATGGGCAGTGCACTTCAGTTTTTGGCTCTTATGATGAAGGCGGCGAAGAATTTCTGATACAGATAGTCACAGGAGATAAAACTTGGGTTTCTTACGACACCCCTGAAAGTAAGCGTCAATCAATGTAATGGAGGCACACCTCATCCCCAGCAAAGGTTAAGCCGAAACAAATATTGACACTTCGAAAAATGATGTGCACAGTGTTCTGGGACAGGAAGGCATCTTACTCATTGATTTCTTACCGCGTGGTCAAACAATGAAAGCAAATGTTTATTGCGAGACACTTAGGAAATTGCGCCGCGGAATACAGACTAAGCGCCGAGGAATGCTGTGAAAAGGTGTTGTGTTTCTTCACGACAACGCACGACTACACACTGCAAATGCGACGAAAATCCCCTACAGGGATTTGTCTGGGACGTGTTTGACCACCCCCCTGTACAGCACTGACGTCGCTCCTAGCGACTTTCATCTGTTTTTGCATCTCAAATCTTTCCTTGGCGGTCAACACTTGAACAATGACGAAGAGCTGAAAGGAAATGTTCCCAACTGGTTGAAGGCACAGGCGGCAAACTTCTATGAAGAAGGTATACAAAAACTTGTGCCTCGCTATGACAAATGCCTGCAAAATTTCGGCAGTTATGTGGAAAAGTAGTTTAAGAGTTGTAGAATTTTGTGCAATAAATAATTTTTCTGTACCTGTACATAATTTTATTTTATTACCAAACGTAACTTACTTTCTGGACGTACCTCGTATACAGCAATGTTTTATTCGGTAAAACGTTACCGCAATTATATATTTTGGTATTCTTAGTTGAAATGCATTACCAGAATTATTTTTAAATCTGAAATATTTGTAGGAATCGTTATTTTTTAAAATGTTGCTTCTCAGCGATAATATACGATTTTCAAACATTAAATCCGTTTTCTGAAATACTTGGATTATCAAGTAACTATAAAAAAATATCCCGGCTTTCACATAGCATATAAAATTCTATGCAGAGGTCAGCAAGAAATTTTCGAACATGAATTAAAGTTCCTGTTTCACGATCGTTATCGGCAATGACCCACTTAACATGAACGCTATAAATTACACTTCAACCTAGAAAGACAAGCTGAGACGTATTTGTTTATGATAATAACATAAAGGAAAGGCATTAAAGTTGTTATTTCTTGAGAGAGGCATTCTCCAATACAACACGTCATTGGGACCATGTCTATTGTTCTGCTTAGGTGTTGTAACACTACTTGTTACTCCGCCGAGAACAAAACCAAATTTTCAAGGCGAGGAAATGTAATTACTGCTTGTATATTTCTGCGATCTAACATTAGTGCACTGTACGTGAATTGGAGTGCATGCCATGCATGGTCGCGTATATAATCTATCTCAAACTAGAATGAACCTTTTGCAAACATACCGGAGACGGCAAACACACATATACTGCAAGAGGAAAACCTGTGGATTGTTTCACTTTGAGACAGAGTGTAGGAATTAACTTATCGTCATGTTCTTATGTAATAAATGACCTTTTAAAATTAATGTTTCCGAATGAACTTGGTATAAAAACAACTAACCAAAACTAGGTAAAATCTAATATGATGAACTCACATGATTTTTCCACATACTGTTGTTTAGTATTATGTTTTTTTTTCTACACGTTATTCTTACGTAAGTTTATGTTTATACCTTCATCTTAATTAAGATAAATTCTTGCAAATTAGTTACACTGCTCATTTTGTACAGATTACAAGGAACAGACGAAATATAGTACTAGCACTTCAAAAACGAGGACAAAATATTGAAATATGCTAAACAAAAGTAGTAAATATCTTGGAAGTTGCTCATTCAAAAATAAAAGTTTGAAATAAGTATTTTTAGGGTGGTATATCTTTTCTCTGATATGTTTTATCTTATCTCTTAAGGTTTATCAATTACACAAAATGTTACAAAATTCCTGCTGAATGAACAGAACTTACACGCCATTCTCAAAAATCTCAAGAATAAATTTTCCCATGCAAATGGTTTAAATATAATTATATAATTATATTAATTTTTAGAAAAATAAACAATTTCTAAAACATTTCCATATAAAATATATTTAATTTTCGAAAGATACTGGATTTACCTATAAACACCAAATTTGGCTTTCGTTGTCGAATAATACTGGTCACAGAGAGTGATAAGGGGTTACTAAAAATGCTACATGAGTGATGAGTCATTTACTTTTGTGGAAAATAGGTTCTGAAGGTTTTGTAAATCAGCTTACAGAGAAATGTTTTACGTAAATTTCTTGTTCGTAAAATAAATCCTTTAAACTGAAGTCCGACAGGATACGAAGAATATGCTTTTATATTACAGATAACTGTAATGCTTCAGTATTACATATATTCTGGCTGGCGTCTTAAAGGAATTATTAAACCGCTGATTTTTCTCCAAGACTTCGATTCTAATGGGCACATTCGGCATCTGTGGCGGCGAAACGACTTCTTGAGTGGGTTTACTCCGGAAATGCTTTAACCATTGCGTCAATTACTCCAACGCCCCTATAGACACTACTATGTAAGATATCTTTTTATGTAAGAATCCTTTCTATGGACTACAAAGCAAGGTAAAACTCCTGCGGGTAGAACACCAATGTCTGGACAACAATGCACGACATTAGGATCATCATCGTCGCCACAGGTTTTCTACTGTATGTATATTGGTAAAAGTGTGTCTTTGTGGTTGATGTTTTGGGATAGAGCGTGGAGCGCTGGTTCTCTGCTGCGGAACGTATAGTTTAATCTACCCATGGATATGCGGTTTTTTAGTGCAATGTATAGGCGCTATGCCCACTCAGCATCATGAAGAAGCAGAAGAGTTTCGACCGATAAAACTTCTAGGCCTGTGAGTAACATTCTATTTTGTAATTATACCTGTGGGACAGTTTAGGCTTATAAATACTCTTTCTTGTAATTGCCATAGTTTTACAAAGGCTAGAGGAAGAAAATCTTGAGAAAGAATCATACAGTCACTCAGGATGATGGATCAGGCCTCTTTTAGATAAAATACATATTGCTAAAAGAAACCTAAGGGACTGCACTTTAGGCCAACCTTTCGTTTGGTTGATTACCCTTCTCTGTCATACATATGTGGGCGTGAGGACGGCAATTGGTTTGGCTCTCCCACGCCTTTCGGGAGCTGCAGCACAATTAGGCTTATTAGGTAAAAGCATTAGGGCGTTTATTGAAGGTTATCTTACGAAATAACGAGAAACAAAGAATTCCTGGGAACTAGCAAGTAGCATACGCCAAGAATACTCTTTTTGGTTAATTTAATTAGTAAATTTTTACATGAATAATTTGTAACTATGCAGATAAATAGCCAATGATAGAAAATAGTTTCTGTTGCACAATGAAATGGAGCTCTCAAAAGGCATCCACGCAAGTATGTACACAATACACTTCTGTTATCCACGACAAATTGCTTTTTCATGTTAATAAAGAATGAAAACATTATTCTAAAGTACAAAATGAAACATTTTACGTTTTAGTTATACATGTGAGACTGTCTTATGGGCACTCATGCCTTGTAGACACAGTTTGACAATGGCTGAAAATCTTGAAGATCATTCCAGTCCCCCAGGTTGGGAGTTGATGCATCACGCCTTTTTATACTATAGGTAAAATAAATATTATTTAAAATCCTAAAGGATTACCACCATCAGGATAATGCCAAAGGAATCCAGAAAAGTTTGAGAATAGTGTCAACCTCACAGAAGGGAAAGAGATAATTCCAAAAATAGAAAATGCTTAAGCAAGACTTAATATGTGCAAACAACTTCATTTATAAAGAAATTAAGTTTAAATATCTATATATTTAGGTTGTTTAAATAATACCATGGAATGTTCATTATCAGATGCAAGTTCATTCAGAGTTAATAGGATCCCTTCACTGACAAAAAATGGTGCGTGTTACGTGTGACATGATGACGTAGAGTTGAAAGAAGGCGATCGTAAAAGCGGAGCGAGGTCAAGAAGTGGTCAGTTTCTCTGACACGTAGAGTACGCCCACAGATAGTGTAACGTTATTATTGCAGTTTTAAAGTTGGACCAGCAACTTTAACACATATAAAGTTCACGCTTGACCGGTCAAGGGAACCTCACAACAAGTGGAATTATGCAAATGCACGCCTAGACCTCGCCTCAGGCGTTTATTTACAGCCTCTATTAAAAACATGTAGAATACCAAAGCAACTTCTACTTCAATTGTGTAAAAAGGTGTAAATCTTTCTCAATAAAGCGCAACTTAAAACTCGGTTTATTTTGAGTTTTGTAGGTGTTAAGCAACAAAAGTTTTAAAGAAATCGTGAAACCTCTCAGTATGCGTTCAGTGAAGAGAGTATTAAGGAAAATATTTAAAAAAAAAAAAAAGCTGCACTTATCGATTAATACAAAGCCAATAATCTCTCAGTAAATATATAATGACTTCTTGGGTAACGGCAGTGGGCCATTATTTTTACTTCTGTGTCTTTTTAGTACCTCTCTCTATCCCCCCCTCTCTCTCTCTCAATCCCTCTCTCTCTGTCTGTCTCTCTCTCTCTCTCTCTCTCTCTCTCTCTCTCTCTCTCTCTCTCTCTCTCTCTCTCTCTCTCTCTCTCTCTCTCTCTCTCTCTCTCCTTGTCCTTTTTGACTACGTGAGGTGGTTTCGTTTCATTTCCCCATTTTACTTCATCTACCTGCGTTTAGTCATATCTTCTTTAACACACATCAGAATTTCTATAATATCCTTATAAATAAATATACGTGTATAGAATACAAAAAGAAACCATGCCAAAACCGGAATTGTGTCAAAAAATCTGAAGAGAACACTCACGCCACATTCTCTCCTATGAAAAAAAAAATCATGACCCGTTATGCATTATAGTACTCATATGAATAGCTATACTACCCAGGTTACAGTACTCACAATATTTTTTACCAAGGAATAGTTTCAAATTACGTAATAAGCAGGGCCGTAGTGGAGGGGGAACGGGAATGGACGCCGTCCCGCCACTTTTTCGGATGGGGACGCAGTCCCCTTACTAATAATAATATAACTTATACCTTTTAAATTCATTACCTTTCTTAATTTAACATTCAAATTATTGCAAAAATACAAAATATATACATTCAAAATGCCTTCAAATAATGGTTCTGACTATTAACGCACCTCCACTACACATGTTGGACCCAGAGGATTACACAAAAGAATGGATAAAAGGTCGCACGCATGTTGAAGACAACCAAAGCAGGAAGGCTGATCTACAAGTGCAGAATTCTGATCGATGGTCCAGCATCTGGAAAATTTTTAGGTGTGCTTACCCCAACGTTTTGTTAGGATAACGGCCCTGGTAATAAGTATTACAAAAGCTTCACACACATTTAAATATGTCCAACAGATGACTATCTACTTGGTTATACAGCATGAAATATTTCAAAAACCGATAATGTAATAAATACACTGCACGATTTGTGTGATGTATCTTTATTATTAAAAACAGATAATGCAGTAAAAGCAATTATAGAACTACTGTATTTTTATTTCCTGGACTCTTTTTGTCTATCTACTATATGTCCTAGATAAGCACATTGTAGTTTTAATAGTAACACAAATATCTCGACATTTAGTATTTTAATTAAAATTTTAAAACGATTATTAGGTAAATTATGCAGATAAAACAATTATTTTTCATACAGAAGAATTTTAGATGGGAGCATTATTTTTAAATATTCAGCTACAGCCCACATATAAAAAGCTCCTGTTTGAGAAATTCGTGCACACCGGCGGCGCTGATATATTGCTAGCACTTATTAACAGACTTTTTTTAAAAAAAATCGCACACACAACATATATACATAACATTTGTAGGAGATCTTGATATAGAGTTTCTAAGCTCCCCAGAATGAGTATTTCTGCGAAATTTTATTTGACAAACAATACTTTAAATTACAACACTTATAATAAGCAGATGGAGTATTACGTTCCACCCAAAACTTAGATATGGAAATTTTACCGAAAACTCTTGAATTATAAAAAGGAATCATTTTTCGAAAAATGTGTGTTTGTTACACTATAACTAAAAAATGAAAAAACAAATATCAAACTTAATATTTATATTTTATATATTCCAAGGATGCAGATATTTATCTCGACTAACACGATGTAGATAGAGGAACAAGTGTTTGTAACAATAGTTTCTACAAATCATGTGAATACTGTCCTCCCACTTCAAAAAGGTAAGCATGGAATAAAGAGGGAGAGGGGCTTGAATTGTTTATCTGCTCTGATGGTGAGTCTGTTTACTACGAAATGAGTGTATGAGAGTACATATAGTCCCCAGACTACCGGATTTAATGTTCGTTTCAGTAACTGCAGTGGTTAAGCATGGTTAAGCTATGTGACAACACTGTGTATTTTAGATTATCCTAATGCTTGTTTCAAATAAGCTTGTCCGTTATCTCTTACCACTCACCTGACATAGTCACCTCTCATTGGTTGCTGTCATGAAATGGACTGTTGTAAAATTATTCTGTTATTTAACTTGATGACATATCTTAATATGTTCGAAGAGAGTTGTCAAATTTATAAATATCATAATCCTATGAATTAAAAATATTAAGTAACAGATTTAATGCATCTAAAATGCATGTTAATTCTTAACACGAAATAGATAGCAGGTTCCTTTGCTTCAAACCTGCCTCTCGGGATGACTGATAATACCACGTGCGTTTTTCGGTAGTGGTGGTAAATTTGTTTATATTACTTTTATCGCTGACGTTGTTTAGAACTGGATTTGTCATTCAACGTGTGAGTAGAGTTTCTTTACAAATTCATATTTTTCCATGCCTTCATATTTTTAAATGCATGACTTTATCTATCTTCCTAACAGTTATTTATGACGTTTACTGTAGGTTTCCACGTGGTGTGCACTGATATTTTTTTTTTTTTTTTTTTTTTTTTTTTTTGTAATTTACGTCCTCCAACGTTAAGTCATATCGGACGATGAATGGAATGGATGAAATGATGCGCAAATGAGTGAGTCCGGGGTTCATGCAGCTTAGAGTTACCCGACATTCGTCTTACAAGATAACGGAAAAGCCCGGTAAAAACCTTAACCCGATAACTCACCCTGACCGAGATTCCAACTCGGGACCTCTTGAACTTGAGGTAGACATGCTACCACCACGCTACCAAGGCGGGCATGTGCTGATAACTGCTGTAGTTGGGCGCCCTTACACACATATCATCATCATCCACGTGGGGTGACAGCAACGCCTACAGCGCCGAAAGGGAAAGGGGAAAGGAATTGTACGCGGAGGGAGGGTAAAATTATTTGAAGCAAGGATTAGCGTCCTTGTAATACCCAAATGCGAGCATAAATATCATGCGGGCAGCAAGAGTAATTACGTAACACATTGCGCTGCCTTGCCTTCTTGTGTTGGATGGACAGCGCAATACAACAGATTTTCATATTTTCTTGCTTGCACCTACAATGCTCATTTTATTTCTTCATAACAAACGAAAATGTTTTGGATCTTAAAATGATTTTCGTTTTTATGGGAAATACATCTGTAGCTCTGTAGGTGTTCCCTGCAAATATAAAGCTGTACTAATAAAACAAAATCCGTAAATAAACTGATTTCAACATTTTAAGAACTCCACAAGACGGTAGTGCTCTAAGGGTAAGGGATTGCATTGCCTTTCGCTTCATTCGCATTCCAACAAATAATTTTCGCAGCGATGTGGTGGTATAAATAAAGCGGTGCATACGTTACGGGTGGAGGATACACACTTAATCTCTACTATGCATATGGGAGGTGTTACGTCATGCAAATTTATGGTTTAGTAAACATAAATTCCAAACAACGTGCCTTCACGTATTAATGCAGCGGACGTGGACAGTGCAAGGTGATTATCATCTCGGTGTGATTACAGAGACCGTAGTGGTTAATTTAAAACCAGTGAGTGTTTACACTTTACAGTTCATCTGGAGAAGCAACTATACTTAGCATTCTGCCGCAGCCTAGCTAATTATGGATTCTATACTGTTGACATATGCTGTTTGTTTAGTGCATTCTCCAGTTATTTCTCGTACCTTTCCTTGTCTTTCCTAATGATTTATGTTCAATTCTGTATTATTTTTCTTTGTGCAGTAATATGTGAATGGCATAACTTTTCTTATTTATTTGATTCCACACAGAAGCAATGCAGCTGACGGTAAGCGGAAATTACACTACTGTTTACAGAGGTTGCGATAACCCACCTGGGATAACCCCCCTAGGTCAAAATTGCTACATCAGGAATATAATATTTTACCCACTTTGATTACTATGGTAATAATCCAACCACAGTCCGGCCTTTATATTCTTATCTAGAAAGTTCGAAACATCACACCACTTTAACTGTTATTATAATCCAAACCAGAAACAGCAGCTTTTCCAGATGAGGGGCAAAACTCTTATCAGTAGGCATTAATGCAATCCTATTTAAAGCTCTTGAATATAACTACGTTCGGAGAATTTTAAATCAGTAGATATTTCTGCATTTGAACTTCCGTTTTTCAATATTTCAATTGCTTTCGCTTCATCTCGCAATTTTGTACCTGTAATCGTTTCTTCCTATATGCAAACAAAGCTTACAATTGTCCTCGCTATTGCTTTTGCTTAAATTGGACTTGAATGTACTTGTCTGAAGTTTAAGTTCAATGTACAAAATAAGGGGATTCTTCTTATTCATTATCAAGGTACCGAACCTATGAGTTGAATTCCTACAAATAGTAATGTAAATACCTAAAAACTACCTTTTTTAGTAAAATGACATTACAGAGAAACGGGTTTAGGATTGGGATTGTTGAACTATAACGCTATTTGCTTCTATTTTGTACTCACTTCAAGTACCACAGTGAAGTGAAGCGTCAGCTCAAGCTTTATCAGGGGCCGCGCCGTGGCTGAGTGGTTAGACCACTTGGCTCTCACCAAGGCGGCCCGGGTTCGATCCCAGGCGACCGCAAAGTGAGATTTGTGGTGGACAACACGGCACTGGGGCGGGTTTTCTCCGGTATCTCCGGTTTCCCCCGCCATCTCATTCCACCGGTGCTCCATCTTCATCTCATGTATCATCAGCGTCACCGCCTGCTGTGCCGTATATAGTAATAGCGGGCGTTAAACACTAAACATTTCATTTCAAACTTTAGCATAGAAAGCTATAAATATACTTTTTCTAAATTCAGAAAAGGTTATCTGTGCTCAAATCCTTGTTTCACATAAGCTTGCTCCGTATCTCTTAACGGTCACGTGATCTTATCACCTCTCATTGGCTGCTATTGCGGACTGTTGTGCGGTAAAATTAGTTCGTTATTTAACATTTTAAATCTTTATATGTTGGAAGGGAATTCTCAAATTTATATTTTCTTAACCATTTTAATTAAATATATTACGCAACAGAGTTGATTTATCTGAATGCATGTTAATTCTTAAACGAAGTAAAGAGGAGGTTCCTTTGCTCTCATGGCACAATAGCACGTGATTTAGCGGTAGTGATGACATATTTGTTTATACGACTTTTATCACTGACCTTGTTTTGAACTGGATTAGTCAGATATCGTCATTCGAATGTGTGTTGTGCCCAGTGCGAGAGCTAAATTATTTTATTGATCGTTTTTTGCGCGTATACTTATTATATGTATAATGGCAATGTCTACCGCCAGTTTATCACTGAAACATCGCAAGGGAAAACCTTCACAAAGCAGCGAAAAAATAATTGTGGTGCATGTGTTTAATGCACTCACAGAGAAGAATCCGTCTTTGTCAGTGAGAGAAGTCGAACTGCTGTGCCCTGAACTTACAGGTGTGATAGATTCGGAGGAACATCGTGACATGAAATTGAGACAACAGGAAAACTTATCACCACAGGGGTGATATTGCTGTGTGGTGAAGACGTTATTTAAGGACAATCAGATTGTACCGAGATACAAATCGCAAAATACACTACCTCGACGAGACTTGGGTGAATGAAGGACACACGACAAGTAGGGCGTGACACGACTTTTAAGACTAAAAGACAAGCATTTTTTCAAAGTATGTGTGCTGGTTTTAAAAAATTTCAGTGAAAAAGGCCGAAAGCCTTTCATTATAAACTTGTTTCAATTTCATTGCTCATTCATTCAGCTTCAACTTGCTCAGTTTCATTATAAACTTCGTTATTTTTGCATGCCTTCGTATTCTTATCTGTATGATTTTATCTATCTTCCTGGCAATTATTATGACGTTTACTGCAGCTTTAAATGTGACGTGAAGGGACCGCCTATGGCCTATGGCGCGAAAGCATTAGCCAATTAGGGTGAGGGGGAGGTAGTTGCACGCGGAGTGATACATGTCAGCGGGGCAAGGTTATATGAAACAGAGATTAGGTCGTCTACTTTTGTTTACGTGACATCGCCCTCTATGAGAATTAAAGAAGACGGTTATCCCTTTATTACCTGATATACTGGAAACAACTGAATTTTTCCCTCTTTGAGTTCTCATGCACTTCTTGCTCACACATTATAGTTTTATTTTGAAAATTTGAGCTGAATCCTGCTTTCATAATCTGAATCAAACGTCTTCCAGCACATTGGATTTTTGTGAAGCTTTCATTTACTCAGCTTGTTTGTGACTTGTTTAGCAGCCCACGGAGTTGCTTAAAAATTGTCATGAAAGTATAAACAGAATTAATTTTCTCAGCCATCTTTACAACTCAAACCAGAGTTTATCTAACACCTGTATGTAGAAGTAGATGAAACACAAGTATCCCTTAGGCACGCCCAGCTTATCAGTTGTCTTTTGCAAGTAGTATATGCCGGTGAAACTTCCAGGAATATGCTGAACTCTGGAATGTCAGTACTTTTCAAAACCTCTTAGAGCTCTTGTAATTCCCTCCAGGGTGTGGGACTTCGGGCATTGCCGCAGTCTCCGCCTTCTCCGGCTGCAAGAGCAGAAAAAAAACCTCCAGTCATTTATTCTCTATGTCCTTACTTCCCGGTAATTACATCACAAAGCTTCATATCTTTTTACACATCGAGAATGAAATTAGGCGCTGGGCCGAAAACTATTACGTCTCTTGACCATTTTATCCGAGCGCCCTGGTTAGGTCCCTCGGGGTTATATGTAATACCACACAATGCCGATCATCGGGTTCCCTCAAGGAAATGCGTATGTCGATGGTAACAAAGATACAATTCAACAAACAGTAAACATTGACTTCCTAAGATATAATTGGATTTCAAAATGTTTAATTGTTGTCCACAGATAATTATAAAAATACGAAAGCCAGTGATGTAGAAGAGCCTTTTCAACTCAAACAGACGTCAAGAAACAAATTTATTACCTCCTTTCGCTTCCCCAGTCTCCGTTACACCTGTCAGTTTTATAAGTCAGTTGAACAAAATTAATCTTAATCTTTAAGTGTAACTCATATCTTAGACTTTAACTCAGAGACCAATAAGTCGAAAGTGGCCCAATGATCTTGCAAATAAAGAAGTTCTTGCTCAAGAAGGTACTCTGAGAGATGTATATTAATAACCAATGTTAAATGTATATACATTAAAACGAATAAACACTTCGACTATCATTTTATATAAACAATTTGATGTTCCTTCGGGCGAGATACCATTGTTCCACCATGCTCTACTCAGGAGGAATCAAAAGGATGTTTGTAACACAAGCTTTAGAATTTTACACATTGAGAGAAACAATGGGATCGTGTAAGTCATTTATTTCAAAGTATTTTACATCTTTGTTTCAATACACCATTTAAAGTATTTCGACAGTAAATCGATGCTTATGCAATGTGTTTACCTTTATAATGCTTTATATTTTCCCAAAAAAAAATATGTATACGAGGGTCCTTAAATAAAGAACCGAATTAATTTAATTATATTTAAATAAACCGCCCTGGAGCGCCATAGCTGCTAGTGGTGGAAAGGTGAATCCTTCTCCTAGCAATGCTGTGAGTGCCAGTCATGCAGAGTCAATCAGTTGGGAGTTAGTACCCCATACGTGAGGTCGTGTTTACTGCACCCACCATGGAACTGAAATTGCAGCAACGCGCATCAATAAAGTTTTGTGTTCTGTTAGACAAAACTCCTACAGAAACCTTTGAAATGGTTCAGCAAGCATACAAAGACCAAGCTTTAGGCAAAACACAAGTCTTTGAGTGGTATAAAGGTTTCAAAGGGGGTCATGAAAACCTTTAAGGTTCTCCGTGCCCTGGAAGACCCGTAACAGCAAAAACGGAAGTCAACATTAACACAATAGATGAATTTGTGCGAGAAGATTGCCACATACCAATTTCGAAAGTTGCAGAGATAATGTATTTGTCTGTTGGAACTGTAGACGATATACTTCGCAATGATCTTGGCTATCGAAAAGTTGCAGCGAAATGGGTACCGCACGTGCTGAAGGCTCACCGCGTCATGACGTGTCAAGAATGGCTCGGAAGCTTAGGACGGAAGCAGGACTTTCTGGATAGGGAAATCACTTGTGACGAGAGTTGGCTCCACCATTACAACCCGTTAACAAAACAGGATAATTCGCAGTGGAAACATTCATCGAGCCCTAGGTCTAAGAAAGCAAAAGTTCAGAAAAGTGTAGGAAAGATCAAGCGTCTCGTATTCTTTGACAAACAGGGCATTATCTATGATCTTGTTGTAACTAATCAACGCACAGCAACTGCTGCTTGCTATTGTGACTTACTGAAGGGGCCACTGAAGAAGATAATCTCCGAAAAGCTAACAGATCTCGCAAGGAGAGGATGGATCTTGTATCAGGATAATGCCTCTGCTCATCGAGTTCGTGCAAATCAAGATGTCATCACAGAAATGGGCATTGAGATCATGCCTCATCCACCTTATTCTCCGGATCTCGCACCATGCGATTTTCACTTCTTCCCTAAAGTGAAACAGGAGCTCCTTGGTCGCCATTTTCAAAGTGATAAGGAGTTGAACAATGCTGTCATGGGTAACCTAAACAGACTGTCCAAAAAAGGGTTCAATGAGTGTTTCGAACAATGGGTAAATCGTTGTAATAATTGTATTTCATCAGAGGGAGAATACTTCGAAAGTGTGTAGCTAAATGTTAGTGAAATAAAGCCATTATGTGCTAATTAAAAAATTAGTTCGGTTATTTATTGAAGGACCCTCGTATATAGTTTTAAAACATCACACAACAAAGATTTCTGAAATGCTCTACACATCTGTAAAATAAACAATTTCAACATTAACTGTTTAAAAAGTGTTGTCCTTGAAATTCTTTGAAATTCACTTCCCAACCGCATAATGCAACATGTCACTCTCAGATTCTATTTGACTTATTCCTGCAATTTGCTGTGTGGGACTACTTGAGTAGAAAATAACGTTACGGCTTAAAGGAAGTTACTGACTTGACATGACCGTGATGCTTTGGGTCTACAATTGATTTTATTAAGATGATTTATACTACACGAATACGAGAGAACAAAACACAGCGAAGCTATAAATAACAGGCAAGACAGAAAAGCAAAAAGGTTAAACCTATACCAACAAAGAAAGCGAAATCACACATTACGTATGCAAATCGCTGAGAAATAAACACTCTGATTTGTAATGGTATTTGCAACGAGGTCTTCTCTCTGCTTCTTAGCACCTAGCGGCTGTGTGATGTCTGGCGAGTAATAAATACACTATTTAGAACTGGTGGGTAAACAAAATTACATTATCCTCCAGCTGTTCTGAGGCATTTCTCTGTTGCACTGATTAGCACTTGTATAAACATCAAATTAGCCTGAAAAATGTATATGCTGAGTAAGAAGAAATTTTCTACAGTAGCTTTGACCTTGTTCTTCTCTTGAGTTACAACGAGCGTAAAGGTATTCATACAACTATACTCTTTTTCATGCAAAATAGCAAAGATGTCAAGAAATATGTAACATACAAGACATGAGTACGAAAGAACACCAGTAAAACCGCAAAGAGTGAAGAATACATTTAAAACTTAAATAAAATGCACCAAAAGATGAGCATAATATATTCAAAAAGTGCATTATACGCATCTTCCGGACTTGTAGGCCGTGGTCCAGTTGGTTTAACTTCCGACGTGTCGCCGAAAACTGCGTCCGGCAACCTCGGCGAGTGTTCGGCGAAACGTCGGAAGTTAAACCAACTGGAACCACGGCCTACAAGCCCGGAAGATGTATATAATATAGTTGATGCCAGCCGTGATAGCCTCAGCACTTATGAGATCCAAAACGTGCTCGTACACCTAAGGTAATATTTCGAGAAAATTAACTCAAAGGTACAACTAGCCAATATATAATTGTCTACTTACTTATCGATAGCAATGATAAGAAATGGAACGGGGTTGATAGTCAGTAAATACAGAACAAACACACAGGAAAGTCAAAACAGCGGACAATCGCGTGGAAACCAGCAAAGAAACAAGAGAACTAAGAACTAAGAACGCATAATCAATGCTAATCGTTTTTAAGAGATACCTTCGCTTATTGATAGACCTCGCTCCACTGTACAGACAATAATTGAGAGGTATTATATTTTTAAAATGGTACAAAACCTGCCAAGAACTGGAAGACCAAAGTTGCTGACAGAGCATAATAACTGTTATCATCCGGGAAATAACAAAGAATCCAAATATTAGTGCTGTGAAGTTGGCTATGAATCAGAAAAGCATGGAATTAATGTTTCTGAAAGTACACACTGTAAGAAGTTCTGGATGTATTAAGAAGCCGAAAAAAGCTATTAAATTTTGCAAAATAGTACCGGAATAAAGCACCGGAGTTCTGGAATTTTTACACCGGAAGTAAATTTAATGCTTTTGGTTCCAATGGAAGGCGTATGATCTGGTGCAAGAATAATACAGAGGTGGATCCAAAATATCTAGTGCCCACAGTAAAACAGGAAGGTGGCTCACTGATGGACTGGAGTTGTGGGAGCAGTTCTGGCAAGTGTCGACTGCACTTTATAGACGAAACGATAAAGTGAATATGGGCATTTTAAAGCAAAATATTCATGGCAGTCTTAGAAACTAGGTATTGAGAACAAATTTATTTTTCAGCAGATTAACGACTTCCAAACATACTCCTGGAAATAATCGCTTACGGATGCATTACAACTAATCAAAGCAACTTCATTCAGCACCTCACATATCAATCCCATATTTCACCTCTGGTCTATTTTAGAGAAGACCAACTGAAGGCACACCTTTTCCAATAAGGAAAACTTGAAAGAGGCACTTCAAATAGGTTCGGATGTAATTGAAGAAAATACAACCACAGAGCTAATGGACTCAATGTCAAGGAGACTGGAGGTAATTAAAAAAGCAGAAGGGAAGCCTACCAAATATTAAACTATGGTATATTTTTAAAAATATTATTAATATTTTTATCAGTAAAATTATTCATTGTGTATTTTATGATATTTTATATAAAAATACACATAAATGCTTCACTTAACATGAATAATTTATTCACATATTTGCCTAACATTCCATTCTTTTTCTGGTGTATGTTAATATGATTTCCAAGAGTACCATCACCTTTTACATTCTCTGTAGGTGTTACCTGAGAGGCAGGATTTATAATGAGCAAGGAGGGGGAGAGTATGTAAGCAAAAATTACTAAATGAAAAGTACATAAGATAAGTACGTTTAAAGGTAATGGCATAAGTGCCCCTTCGGTGTATCAAGCGGGTGAACGACGGGGAAATTTCTGAGCTTTCTGAACTTGAATTACTCTCCATCCACAGGTGTCTCCGTCCATATGTCAATACTTGAAGCAATTTTAATTTACGATAGCAAAAATTCAAACTGCTTTTGCTAATTTCTAAGAAACACCTGATCTAAAACTTGCATATTTGTGCCAATATTCTTCTCATATTTTGTATACCTTAATACATATTTTACGCCTATCTATGACTTATAACCAGAAGCATGCACCTAAGAAAGTTTCCTGGATTCGTCATATCCAGATAATGGCTAGAATATTACGTTCTCTTATGTTTTGAATTATTTAAAGACTGGGCATAAAATCATTTATCGCCTATTTGAATAATCTATTCGGAAATATGAAATTGCATCATTTTGCGGGCAAACATTGAAACTTAATCGTGTCATAGACTAATTGTAAATAAGATATACACATAAAGTTTGTGTTTATCCCCATGTAAATTTGAAGTACAGAGATTAAACAGATTCTAAGGGTAAATAAAAGAAGTTGGACCACCTTGTGTTTGTATTATTCGTATAGTGTTACAGTCCGTGATTATCTGCTCACAACACTCAAGCTCCGGGCCGATCTAAGATTTCAGTAGTAAAAAGAGAACTTGTTAGGTGCTGCATTTGGACCTTCTGCGGGTTATCTCCGATTATTGGGTGCATCACACAAGAACTTCATACCTCCTGAAGCTAAGGAATATGAACCGTAAAGAAATAACAAGAGCGTAACAATATTACCACCTTAGAGAAAGTCACGAAAAGCAACTACGGACATCTTCTAGGTGGAGCCGAAGAAGGTACAAATTACAAAAAGGAGATAAGAGAAGGTTGTAAAATGTATTCGCTGTTTATCTCGTCGACAAAGCTTTCTGTCACTAGGCCCATAGCAAAGATGTAACGTGCTGGACAATGGGTATTGTATGCATGAAAGGTGCAAGCTGACAACACGATGGGCGGTACAGCTTGAACAATGAGGCACTTCGTTGATTTGACAAGTGTTTGTTGCAAATGATTTAGTGTCATTTTGTATTACAACAGCAATTTTTAACTCTTTTGCGTCGCATTTGTAGCTTGTTCCGAAAGCTTTACACTGACGATGTAACTGTTTTATAGTACCTTCTTTATTAGCTAGAAAAATGATTTGAATGTTTATAATGAATAATTGGAATAGCTATTCATAATATACCACCCAGCAATAATTAATAATAATAATAATAATAATAATAATAATAATAATAATAATAATAATAATAATAATAATAATAATAATAATAATAATAATAATAATAATAATAATAATAATAATAATAATAATAATAATAATAATAATAATAATAATAATAATAATAATAATAATAATAATAATAATAATAATAATAATAATAATAATAATAATAATAATAATAATAATAATAATAATAATAATAATAATAATAATAATAATAATAATAATAATAATAATAATAATAATAATAATAATAATAATAATAATAATAATAATAATAATAATAATAATAATAATAATAATAATAATAATAATAATAATAATAATAATAATAATAATAATAATAATAATAATAATAATAATAATAATAATAATAATAATAATAATAATAATAATAATAATAATAATAATAATAATAATAATAATAATAATAATAATAATAATAATAATAATAATAATAATAATAATAATAATAATAATAATAATAATAATAATAATAATAATAATAATAATAATAATAATAATAATAATAATAATAATAATAATAATAATAATAATAATAATAATAATAATAATAATAATAATAATAATAATAATAATAATAATAATAATAATAATAATAATAATAATAATAATAATAATAATAATAATAATAATAATAATAATAATAATAATAATAATAATAATAATAATAATAATAATAATAATAATAATAATAATAATAATAATAATAATAATAATAATAATAATAATAATAATAATAATAATAATAATAATAATAATAATAATAATAATAATAATAATAATAATAATAATAATAATAATAATAATAATAATAATAATAATAATAATAATAATAATAATAATAATAATAATAATAATAATAATAATAATAATAATAATAATAATAATAATAATAATAATAATAATAATAATAATAATAATAATAATAATAATAATAATAATAATAATAACCAAAAATTATCTTCTCCTTTTAAAATATGAACAAGAACACTGGGAAATTATCCGAGTACTAACGCTGAACAGAAATACAAATAATGTACTCACTGGATAAATACAGCATTGGCTCAGACGATATGTCCGTGGCCCGCATTCGGTAGGTCAGGTTACGACTCCTAGACCATGAGCTTTTCATGATTTTCTTTTTCTCTTTCTTTCTTTTCCTTTTCCTTGGTCACCGGGCTAATTGCTTGTAAAGATATTTACCATTTCACTTCCTTTCAATTTCATTTACTATATCCAAATTTTCTAGTCAGCCAAGTCGTCGGTGGTGTTGCTCTGCGATAGAACTGTACGACGGAAAACGGTTTTTGGCCGAAAGGCCGCGCTGTAGTAGCCCGACCTGCCTGATCAGCCGTATGGCGACTGTAGCTCCATACGCCTGAAGAAACTCTCCACACTTGTTAGAGAACCACGCAGCTGTAGTGCTGTGAACGGTTCTGGTTGCCTGTAGAGTACTTTCATCTCATCCTTCTTCCTCGGGTCTGACGCACAATGAGCGAGCCATCAGCTGCAATGTCGGAATCAGCACTGTGAGAAAGGAAAGAAAAAAGTAATTGAAGACAATTATTTTTTTCGAATTATTTACCCCTTAGATAATTAAATCTTGTTTTCGTTGAAATAGAGCATTTAATTACTGGAGTATTAAATTTAAACAGTACTATTTGATTTTGTCCAAAAAGTTCTGAATGATCCGCGGAATTTCAAAATAAAAAAACAGTGCAATGAAATTGCTCAATGAAGAGGCAAGGCAGCAGTAAATAATTTGCCAAATTAGTAAATAAGCCCTTGTAGGTTACTTTTTAATAATCGTATCCAAGTGGCTTTGACTTCCAAGTGGTTCTAGATGTCATTGTGAAATTTCAGTGGTGTCGCACATAATCGAGAATGCGCATGCGTACCTGGAGGGCTGGTTACAAGTGAGGTACATATCTAACAAATAGTATTGTGTGTGAGCATCTCATTAATATAAGAAATGTATGTGGTTTCATTGCAAAATAGCCCGCCAGTTTCATGCCTATTTAAGATGCTCAGCACAATGGTATCCTCTTCTTATTTGTTTTCTTTTTTTAACAATATAATGAAGCCACCTATCGTGCATTCTGATAAACAAAACTGTTCTGTTAAATTAGATTAAATGTGTAGAATTGTACGGTTACCGGAGTTTAGTAATCTGTAAGTTAGTTAAGTTTATGTAGATGTAGTTTGAATAAAGGTAAAATAAAATTTGCAAAATAAGCCCTGGTATACAATATCCAGAAATCAAGGTATTAGATATGATGTGGTTCCTAAGCGAGTGAAACGTGCGAACGGTGAGACCTATAGCGGGGCACACTGGGGGCATCTAGATTCGGTTGCACAAATTTGCCGTTATATTGCCAAGGGCACAAGAGCGGCGGCAGGGCACCTGATGTCCGGTCTAGATGTGAGCAGGCCTGTTCTCAAGAGAGCTTCGTGATCTGCGAGCTCTAGGGGAACTGAGGCCAAGGTTCTCTGGCAGTAGGTCCCTCATAACTGAGAACCACAGCTGTTAGGTTGCGTCAGGCACAAACCTAGCAGGAAGGTCCCGTGAATCACCGTGTCAACTATGCTGTATCTTACAGGAAGCACGGGGGTCGCTAAATATAATGACTTTGGTCTCAAGAGAACCGGAGAACCTCGAACGGAACTGCAATGCTGTATTGCTGCGCAGGCAGACGACGAAGTTTCATCCGAGGCGTAAGGCACCTCATGAGTGGCTCCCTTTTCAGATGCAGAGGGAGCAGAAGCTGTAGCTGCAGAAGTAGGTTTCCTATTTCCTATCACGAGCAATAGCACCACTTGTTTAAGTCAGTGCATCTGCACAATAACTTCTGTAATTTATCTTAAGCCCGCTGCTACTTGTGTTGTGTGGCACGCCTGAATAGCAACCGCTACCAGCCTCGTTGAGAGATGTGAAAAAGAGACAGGTTAAAATGGTTTGTCGTGCAGCAATTGAGAAAGGGTAGTTTTATTTCATTGTCTTTATTTTTATTTCTTTAATTTTCTCACTAGCTTTGTGCAGAATCTTTTTTATTAGATGAAATACAAAGGTATGTTACCTCAGTGGAGTTGTAAATTTAAGAGTTTTCTAGCCTTATAAATCTTTTTTTATATCCATTTCCATTTCACCCTCCTTTATGGAGAATTTACAAGTGGACATTCAGAGAAAGACACTTATCCAGGAGGTAGGGTTTAAGGGTCTGTCGACAGCAAGGTCATTTTGGGGCTTATCGAGGGCCAGAGGAACTAGTGCAGGATGGCGGATCAGCGCGGCATCTGGTATAAGGGTGAAAAAGCAGATTCATCTTGCAGCAAAGGATGAAAGAAAATGTGCCCAAAGGTCACTTCGTAGGATAAATGATACTATCTAAATTCCCTTTAGATGAATTAATATTTTTGTCTTTTCTAACTTTATCTATTCTGCTAAACATTTTATATGGTATATTTGTAATCCTAATGTTTAAACTAAGTGGTGGAGTTAAACGTACGTGGCAGCACATTGTTCTATGTGATAAATGACATAATTTTGTGAACTCATATTGTATGGATAGATAATTCGTTTTATTTTTAAGCGTTTTTATCCACTCAATTTCTTATATGTTTGTTTGATATAAATTTTACAATCCGTTTTAAACGAACTTCCCGATGAATTAGATATTTGAAACATTATACATAGCTTAGAATAATTATTCATGGCAATGCAACATTAACTCGCTTTCAAGAAAATCTCCCTAGCCCGAATCACTCTTTACATACAAAACTGTTTAAACTAACATCATGAAGAGCTGAAGACTTGCTACCTTAAACATAGCTTAAAATTGTTTGACAGTACAATAATAATTCACTTTCAAGAACATCTCTCCACCAGAAACTGCCCTTTACATGTAGAAATTTTCTATAAAAACATATTATTTTCCCAAAAATCGATGAACAATTTTAATTAAAATACACATATCTTTAAGACATTTTCATTAAAAATGAAACATACATTTTCAATGTTCTGGGAATATATTCCGAAGTCCTTCGAAATGTTAAGCTTTATTTCATTTTTCAGTTTTCATTATTAAAAATTTAAAATATCTAACTTTTAATATTAAACAGTGTAGGGAGTGGTAGAAACTCATACAATGGTTCATATGCCTTCTAATGACCAGTGAATTATTTGTACATAATTTATTACCTTTTCGCATAACCCCACATTTTTCTTTTAAAATCTTACAGCTGTTTTCATAGATAATTACTTTATTATAATAAAACGTAACAAACATTCAGGACAAAATATATGAGGCTAGGAAAAATTACTTTCTAGTTTTTAGCAATTTCAAAAACGTGATATATTAAAGCTTTAACTTTAAGAAAATACTAAATCGGCTGTAGAATTAATGCCTGTTAGTCTTGCTTGCTTATTTAGTGTCATCATAATTGCAATATTGAGTCAATAACTAACTTTTATGCATTGCCATACACGTGTGTAATTTTACTTTTCGTGCTGATTTTTAGTTTCTAATTCTGAAATGATATTTTAAATTGTCTCTGTGTACTTACCAATTGATTACCTATATTTCTGAGAAATGTGTACGTTCCAAGGCAGACTCAACGGCTGTTGTAAACTATACATATTGTATATACAATATACAACTATAGTATATATACTATATATATTTCCCTTTGAATTTTATTTATCATTTGCATGCTATTAGACATGTGGGAATTTCTAGGCATTAAAGCTATAACAGAAGAATGAGCATTTTATTGGACTAATGAGATATCAGATAAAACCCCATTCCTCTTACAGTTTTGTGATATATTAAACCTCTCCTCCTGAACTGGACCGGTCTACGCTACGAAAGGGGTTCGGCACGGAGGTTCAAACCTGGTCTATTGTACCTATTCCCCCAAGTGGAGCATCCTCAAGAGGAAGAATGAATGGAGAGGAGACAGAGGGCGGTTGGCCCAAGCAGCTACGACTGTGCAAAGGACGGGGTCCCTGCACTTTACCAGTTGGAAACTCCCCGGCGTACCGGTACAACGGACATCCAACGCCACTGCGGTATGGAAACGGCCCCACCAGACCGGGTTCGGAGACCCTCCTACCGCACAGCAGGAAGTTTCTCCAAGAGCATATCATCCTGATATGCACCGCCGAAACACCTACCAACAGTTCTACCCTGTAAGAGACCACCAGATGAGAGATGATGTGAAATGATAACGGAGATGAAATGGAGGGACAGGAAATTCGGGGGATGTAATTAACCAATCCAGGATTCACCTGGTCACCCGAGAAAACCCCAGTAAAAACCATATGGGTCAGGTAGATCGGCCATGGGAATTGAACGCGGACCTTCCGAATGTGGGCCACAGGCGAAACCGTTTGATCTATCCCGCTCGGATTTTTTCCTTGTATTTCAATAAATCATATATTCTCTTCATTGTAGTGACAATGGTTAAGTGTACACAGTATGAAGATAACTGATAATGAATTTCAATGCCTTTAGTTTTCCGTTTTTCCCCCTTCTGATTAGTACTTTTGTCTAGCATGCTGAACATTTTCATGAACAGTTATGAATATATCTATACCCACTTTGAATTTCTTCTTTTTCATAAATGTTAACTGATATGGATTTTGATAGCTTATGAGACAAACACTTTGAATTTGAAGTCCCAAGTCTAGAAACTTGCTCCGAGAATCGCAGAATGATTTGTGAGGCAGAATTATCCACTTACTTCATATGCATACATTGATATACATGCATGGCAATTGAAAGAGATGCTAGTCAACTTCTTGTACGCAACGGGAATTCATGTAATGCGGCGTATTGCTCTTAGCTGTAATTCATCATTGTTATATGACAGTTGTGTGCTTGCAATCTGGTTCGAGTTTCCTTTGCCAGCATCACGACCTGCTGTCTTCATCGTTTCAAGTCAAGGAAAGAACAAACAGAATGCCTAGTTTAACAGAGAATGAAAACTCACAGTTTGCATTATACATCTCATTTTGTTTCCAAGGAAGACAGCAGCAAAATGTGAAGTCATGCGACGATTTATTTTCTCTTGTGTATTCTTCATTCAGGGCAAGGAGAGCAAGTTTCAAGAGCTATGTTTGTCATCTGGATACTTCAATAAATTCACGGAGAGACAAGCTTACAGAGAAAATAATATCCTGAAATATAGAATTGTAATCCGAAGATTCGACGAGTTTCCTGAAACGCTGTAGGAAGAATGGCTATATTTAAAAAATTTGAAGTGACTTGATACATTACCTCACATTACCATACATTACATTAAACAATTTTATAAGATCAACACAGCTTGATAATCAAGTTAAATTGTTACGTTTCTTTGACACAATTTTCTATACTCACGCCATCTCCTAACCTGGCATTTAATTTACTGAAAACAGTATTTTGTTCAGTAATGAGAATTTTGATAGTGTTTTGTCTTTGTTTATAGTTGTGTTATATCCAGTGTTTCATTTGTGGGTATAACATTTTATAAATATCCTGATGATGGGAGAGATGCACACTCCCGAAACGTTGATATCTAATAGTCTTTTCACCTGACTTGTTGCCCGAGAAGAAAGTGAGCATATTCATCGCCAGGAAAGCTTCAGGTATTGATTTTATAAGAGGTTTTTAATTTCTACAAATGTTGAATGTGAAAAATAAGTGTACAAACTTTTTTTTGTAATTTTACGTCCTCCAACGTTAAGTCATATCGGACGATGAATGAAATGGGTGATATGATGCTCAAATGAGCCCAGGGTCCATAGAGCTTAGAGTTACCTGACATTCCTCTATCAGGAAAAGGGAAAACCCCGCAAAAACCTTATCAAGGTAACATACCCTGACCGAGATTCGAACTCGGGACCTCTTGAACGTGAGGCAGACTCGCTACCACCACGCTACCGAGACGGGCTGTACAAACTGTCATGATAAGGTCCCTTGAGAAATGCTGCTACTGATGAATATACTACCACTGTTCGAGCAATGTCTGAGGAAGATCGATATGCTTTGAATTAATTAGTTACGTATCAGTTAAGTTTAAAACATATTGATTAATATTTAGACGTTGTTGTTGATAGATTCCATATAAACTGGCCGCCGATTCAGAAAAAAATGCGCATTGAAAAACTAGAAAAATTCCAATGCGGCACCTCAAAAATGGTTTGGAATATTGTTACTGGTGATGAATCGTGGATTTATTGTTATGATCCTGAAAAGAAAAGTCAATCAACTCTGAATTTTTCAAATGGAACGTCTACATCCAAAAGTCCGACTAGATCCCAATGCTGAGGATGGTCGCTATATTTTCTTTTTTTTCTAACACGGGTCATATTCCTGCTACACCATTAGACCATAGACATATAGTTATTGCAGATTGTTATGCAAATGTTTGAAAAATTTCGTGAAAATGGGTTTAAAGGAAGACTAATTTTACATAATAACAACTCGTTGTGTACAAAATACGAGTGTCGTTTGATAAGTCTGGTAAATTTCCATGAAGGGAGTGACATTTTCTTTTGCTATTTTGTGGGTGTTAAGCTTGATTATTCAAAAGATTGTAAAGAAAATTTTAATGCGCTACAATATACAGTTCATCGTTGACAGCCATCTAACTGGTTAGTGTGATAGCTGCGATTGCAAATGAAAAAAATAAACCGAGTTTCGTGTTATTAATAAACATTTTCGTTTGACGGGCTGGATTGCTGTACAAATCAAAACCGAACTGGTTGAAGTTCACACAAACTCTGCCACCAACATTGAACATCTTTGGATCAATAAATTTAAACGTGGTCGTAGAAGCACAGAAAAAAAAAATCGCGCTCTGATCACCCAACTGAGGTCACCACACAGGACAACATTGAAAATATCCACGATCTGGTTATGCAAGACCACCAAATAAATATTCGTGAGATTGTTGAGACTGCAGGCATCTCAACTGAGCGAGAGCACAATATCCTGCATGAGAAATTGGCAATAAAAAGTTGTGTGCAAGGTGGGTGCCGCTATTGCTCTCAGTCGACCGAAAGCCAATCCGGAAGGACACTTCTACCTAGTATGTGGCGATATTTAATCACAATCCGCAAGACGTTTTGCTCCGATTTGCGGTCGTGAATGAAACTGCATCCTTTGTTACAGACCAGAGTCAAAACAGCAGTCAAAATAATGGACAAAGATTAGTGAAAGTGTACCAAAGGAAGCAAGGACCATTTTGTCAGCTGGTAAGGTGATGTCAACTGCTTCTTTTTTATGGAGATTCTCAAGGAATAACCCTCATAGACTACTTGGAAAAAAGCAGAATCATAACTTGAACTATTATGCTTCATTGCTGGATCGTTTGCAAAATGAGTTGATTGAAAAGAGACTGAGATTGAAATGCAAAAGAGTGCTTTCTCTCCAGGATAATGCATCATCACACGCATCAGCAATCGCGAAAGTGCATGAGATTGACTTTTAATTAGTTTGACATCCACCTTATTCACCAGACTTAGCCCCAAGTGACTTCTTCCTGCTGGGTGGTAAGAAATTTTCCTCAAATAAAGTCACCGTCAACGAGTATTTTTCAGACCTTGACGGAACCCGTTTTTTCGACGGGATGAAAAAGCTGCAACATCGCTGGACCAAGTATATAGCCTCAATGGTCGAGAAATATGGTGAGATGTCCACGAAAAGAAAAGTTTTGTTTTTTAACCACACTTATCAGATGACCCTCATATTAACAACGTAGTATCTGGATGCCCTAAAATCAACACCATCACTGAGTCATACGGTTCTGCCCTGTACCTTGTGGTTTCTTTATATTCTAAAAAATTAAAGATGAACTAATATTTCTGAAGGGTCTCAGGAAAAGTAACATCACTGCTTTAAGGACGAAGCTAAAAATGCATTAACGAAAAGGGAAATATTTTGATAAACAATAAAATAATTTAATGTTTTTAAACTAATCTTTGATTTTCTAAAGCATGTCAATGTCGCCTTCTTATGTCAGTAGAATATTTTCAGTTATCCTTAGGAACAGAAAATTTACGAAGGAGCATAGGTTTGACTAATAATAAGGCACTGGATGTAACCCACCGTTTAAACTGACGCACGGCCAAAAACTGAAGAGTGCATTCTAATAAGGAAAATATACGTGTTGCATTAGTAAAAAATGTGACAGCTACATTTTATAACAAGTTGCTAATTTGGTAACCCATGCAAACGGCTCTTTCATAATCGTATCGATGAAACTTCTATATGTCTTAGGACTTAACTTCTCTCTAAAAGTAAGACCTTACTCTCTCTCTCTCTCTCTCTCTCTCTCTCTCTCTCTCTCTCTCTCTCTCTCTCTCTCTCTCTCTCTCTCTCTCTCTCTCTCTCTCTCTCTCTCTCTCTCTCTGCACATAAGACTATATTCATGGAGTTTATGTCTACGTAACGACATGTGGCTGAGCTTGGTAACAAACGTACTCGTGAACAGGAGATCCACGGTTAAATTTAGTCAAGCTATTTCTCTCTGACTGAACTTTCATCCAGGTTTTCCCTAGTACTCATAACTGGTAAAAGCGAAACATTTTCTCATCAAATGTCTTTTCCGAATAATCACCTCATTTCTTTTATCATCTGTGTATTCCGCTTGTGGTAGCGTACAGAGTAAGAATGGACATTCCAAAAAAGTTTTTCTGCTACATTCAACGTACTTTACGTAAAATATTTGTCCCCAACTTATTTCGTACATGTGATACCTCCCACAAAGTTTGTAGATAACCCGCAGATTCATCGACACAACATATGCTCTTCATGTTTCGGTGTACTTTACCTCAATCACGTTAAATATAAGCCTAGAAATTCATTCACATTTGGCGCTATAGACTTGCTTATTTGAAAGGTGAAATGCAACTACAAACATCCAATCAAGAACTGTTCGTTCGGGGAAAATAAATAATTTGCAGTTCACAGAAATGCGAATAAAGGAATTTTTTCTAAAAATGCATTTTTGAGGATCTCAAAACTTATATTTTCAGTAAAAGACTGGACATGATGTCAAATTCCCTCTAAATAATAAACTTAAAGTTCAATACCTTCAGAAGGCTATTACATTACCTTTAAAACAGACAGAATCGTCTTACCCCTTGGCACCAACAAAGAATGAAAATAAGACCCAAAACGAACTGTGCCATCTTGCAAATCCGGATTTCATTTAAAATATTTGCAGCTCAGGCTTTTCTCTTTTTACCGTCAGGAAGGGAAGAAGATGGACCTCCAACTTGTCCATTCAATAGGAGCAGACCCATCAATAAAGAAAGTCCTGGCGTGTGTGATCCTAAGGGCAAAACTCTTTCCTCCCAATTAAAAATCTTGTTTTCTCCCAGACAACAACATGACTTTGGTTTTACTCTTAAACTGTCAATTATGCCGCCATTAAAATTCCGATCATACACATGTCCACCCAGGCACAAACACGGCACTAAAAGCTCGCAAAAATGCAGAGTTCCATTAAATCAAGTGCTGAGTTATTTTAAGACTGTCTTCTAAATCTATCTGGAATTCCGAGCATGCGCTAATTTGTTTATATTACACAAATTTTGCATTAAATGACAATTTATGCCCGAGATAAAACAGCGCTGAAATTATAACTAGAAAATTATAAAAATGGGGTTGCTGTATGAAAAGGACAGACAAAATTTAACATTTGACATATAACTTGCATTAATGCTTGTTATTCTGCAAATTCATTAAATTACACTTTGGTGACATGCATAAAAAGCAGCAAAGAGATCACGCCTTAAATTTAAGACACAAAAACCTACCCAACGTGTTTTGAAGTTATATTAACTATGGACTTCCATTTTTACAGAAGATGTATGATTACTATTTCTACAGGACCTTTCCTCTGGACAATTAAAAACACAAATAATAAATCAAGGTTTCGTAATCAAAACACTGATTGAAGTTTGGACCTATAGTGGAATAGTTTTATGTCAGCATATCCAATATTTTAAGTTCTGTAACAGCTGACCTAAAAGTGGAGCAGTAAAGAGAACTTGCTATAGGCATTCCCCCCTCTCAAAATCTGCAGCTCATTTAAATCAATTTTATGGCTCAACTAGTGATTCGTATGAGCTGGCTTATGTTAATAAAAGCTGCAAACCCATTTTAGTTACAGATCTGTGTAGTATAACCTAATCTCTTACACAGCACCCACGTTAGGTGAAGCCTCCTCACTAAGTTTTATTTGAAATTATTCCCTCAATCTTGAAAATTAAGCTGTATTTAGAGCAAACTAAGGTTGTTTTAAATATATGAATGTTTTTAATATTGGAGGAATGAATTGTTAAAAGGGTGTGTAACATATATGTAACTGGTATATATTATTTCAACATATGATACATCTGAAGCATAATTTATTTGTATAAATTTTAGTGCCCATAAAAGGTGCAGAAATGTTATTAAATATATACACAATGATCCATAACGAATACAACCCTAATGGTTTAAAATATATATATATATATAATATTCATAAAATAACATAGTAAAATCAGTATATCACCAACAGAATTATACAGAAAATTCTGTATTAAATACTTAGACTTAAACCTATTTTAAATCAACCATATTGCTTTATAGATCGTCGTCCAAATTTATCTAGGAAGATTAACTAGGTTTCCATAGTATCGTGTAAAGGAAGTGCGGAGAGTAATGAGCGAGAATTGTCATAAGAATCAGATAAATTATAATTTGCCATCTGCTTTGAAATTCGACATCATTTCATCCCAAACCACTCGGATTGTACAGGACAAAGGTAGATATTGCAAAAGCAATAATTAATCTGGATATATTTTTAAGATTTCCACAAATGAAAGATGAAAATCAATTCTAATTAAAAGATTAGCTTATTATAATATAATTTTAAATGGGAAAATAATAACAGATTAATGAAACCAAACATATTGTATTTATCTACAGAACAATTAATCACAAAAAACAGGATCTCGTTTCTTCGAGTATTACTCTGTCGCTATAAACTGCTTCTTATTTCAAACTGGATATGTCTTTCTAAAAGAACGTTAGTACAATTATTATTTTGCTCCACAATATGAATTGGTTATTTACGTCACTATCTCCTTTACATATCATTTAATTTATATATTCATTCTCTTGGTATAGTCGTGGAAAAACTCTTTAGTAATCAGAAATGAAAATAAAAAATTCATGTAGCACAAAATGAAGGAGATTAGCTGATTTTGTTGTTTAAAGCACCAGGTTATTATTTTGTTCTCATAGGGATATAATTGCCTATTATTATTGCTAATTCAGGAAAATGTAATACATAACGTTATATTAATATTTACTTTATTCTCGGACTATTAATCTCAGTTACTAAGAGTAATATATTTTCATGTTGGTATTATCTCCAAGTACAAGTCCAGCGTGTTTATCTTCCCTTAGGATGGGGGACAGGCTGTTCGTGGTGTAAAGCAGAGCAGCAGAGTGGAGTTTCTCTCACAAAACATAAGAAACGGAGGAATAAATAATAATGAATTTAATTGTATATAAAAGTGACAGTATCATGTCAGTATTACTGACATATAACAGAACTCTTTTGAGTCGACATTCCAGTTCAAAACAGGCGCTGATATGATCCTAGCATTGACAGTGTCGTTAAACCAGTGATTTATTTTTAACTGATAAACACATTATATCGTATTATGTAGCAACAGAAAATTAGAGAGTAAGCTCCAGGGCAAGAAAGCCGCTCTTTCAATGAGCTTTGCAGCATCCAAAAGTACATTTCATGAGCAATATTCCTCTCATCTCTATTCCAGTTTATTATTGGTGTTATCTACAACTTACACTTCCACGGAGAAAGTAATGAGAAAGTACCAGGGCTGTTCAATAAAGAATGATCACAATTTTTTTTTGACAACGTACCTTTACTCATCTTCATAATTTTGATGGTCCTCAAAATAGTCTCCCCTGAATGTGATGCACTTGTCCCAGCGCTTCTGCCAGTCTTCAAAGACATCCTGGAAAACATTTTTTGAGAAATCCTTCAAAATCGTCTCCGCAGCCTTCACCACTGCTTCTGATGATGGATAATGCCGCCCACGAAGGCGTTTCTTTAAGTTAGGGAATAGAAAAAAGTAACATGGGACTAAATCCGGACTATAGGGAGAGTGAGGGATGAACTTCACGTTGAGTTTTGCAAGATATTCAGCAAGAACATTGGCAATATGCAGCCGTGCATTATCGTGGTGCAGCATCTAGCCTGCTTCACGGAAATATGTTCTTTTGCGCCTGATATGGACTTGCAATGTTTTCAGGACATCCCTGTAGTATTGTCTATTTACTGATGTGTGTGCAGGTGCAACATGCAACTAAACCATTCCATGAATATCAAAGAATGAGATGACCATAACTTTCCCAGCAGAAGCAATCACTTTTACTTTTTGGGGGTTGGTGATGAAGGAGATTTCCACACTGGGCTTTGCTGTTTGCTCTCAGGATCAAAATGATGTGCTCAAGTTTCATCAGCAGTGATTACGTTTGAAAGAAACTCCGGATCTTCCTCTAACATCAACTTTAACTGCATGTTACCTCCATTGCAGCGGTAGGCAATACAGAACATGTCTGAACTTGCCTGGTTTCTCACAGGCGGTAACCAGGAGTACCAACAATGAAACTACTACGACGTGTTTCTTTCACATTAAGCTAACAAAATAGTGCGAAAAATTATGACCGTAAAAATTATGATCATTCTTTATTGAACAGCCCTCGTAATTAAGTTTAATTGAGCACTAAATGCTTATATTTGTTTTTCCAATCCACTCATTGTTTATTTTCATGTGTAACTCGTTCGAAAACATTGTGCAAGTCTAATGACCCCTGTCTACCTGAACCAGCAGGTCAAGTATCGAAGAATGAATGCATTGAAGCAACGCGGATGGTCTAAATTGATAGGCGTTGTTCATTTTGTGGCTCAGTTAAAACCGTGCACAAAATATCGCGTAGCAAATTAAGTAGTACAAAGTGTTAGAGGAAGAGACAAAAATAAGCAGTACATTGAAGTGTATATTTACTAAGATATCAATTAACAAAACTAACCTCGTATGCATATATAATTAAATTAGTTCAGATTTGAATTCCAATGTTCTGTACAGTACTTCTTTATAAATAGGTAGACACAGGCATAAATCCTTGACCACTGAAGGCATTAAACACAAATCTCACTACAAAAATCACTGAAATTAAAAGAAACTCTCATATGCATAGCTGTGTCCAAATTTATTACCCAAGGAACGTTCAAGAAAATTAAGTAAATGCCATGCATTAGTAACATCAGAATTAATATCTTGAAAATGGACTACCAATACTCAGCAGGTCACATTCCTCTCCCCTAATATTAGCACTCTCAGACCTTCTAATCTCAAGCAAAAAGCTTCCTGTTACAAGTATGTGCAAATGTCCTGAAGCCTCTGTCTGAGTAGGTAACGGATCTGGGAATGTACAAGGGGCGTCCAGAAAGTAAGTACTGTTTCAATTTATCACAGCTCCGCACATGCGCGGTAGACGCTCTGTAACACGGAGAAGAAACGTGCACCATTGTGAGATCGCTGTCAGCCACGTAGGCTTTTTTGTGCTTGTTTACAATGTCAGTGTTGATTGAAAATCCCGCCGCTTGTGAAATCAGATCTGTGATTCGTTTTCTGAATGCTAGGAAAGTGAAACCAATTGAAAATTATCGGCAAATTTGTGATGTCAAAAGTTGTTGTGTTTCTTCACGACAACGCACGACCACACACTACAAATGCGACGAGAAACATCCTACAGGGATTTGGCTGGGACGTGTTTGACCAAACCCCGTATAGCCCTAACCTCGCTCCTAGCGACTTTCATCTGTTTTTGCATCTCAAATCTTTCCTTGGCGGTCAACACTTCAACAATGACGAAGAGCTGAAAGAAGATGTTTCCAACTGATTGAAGACACAGGCGGCAAACTTCTATGAAGAAGGTATACAAAAACTTGTGCTTCAGTATGACACATGCCTGCAATTTTTGGGCAGTTATATGGAAAAGTAGTTTAAGAGTTGTAGAATGTTGTGCAATGAATAATTTTTCTGTATCTTAACACAATTTAATTTTATTACCAAACAGAACTTACTTTCTGGGCATACCTCGTATTACCCCTCGAGGTTTTTAGGACGTGCAAAGTTGTGGATCCAGAATTTTTCCTCCTAGCTAATATGGCAGATTTCTTTGGTAATTCTAAAAAAAAAAAAATGTTATGCAATTCTTAAATAAAATAACACAAACAGAAGATGTTAACTCCTTTTTTCGGATGTCTTAGTGAATACATTAGCACATAAACACTTTTCTCTCAGATTGCAGCTGTTTGTCCGGGAATATTTCGACCAAAGTCGACTCAATTACTGCAAAATGGTAATCGGAGACGGGCATGTTATTTATTTTTATGTGTTCTTAACGATAAATGCAAGCAACGTGCTATGGCGAATAGAACTGTCTATATATTACATAGTAAATGTAGACAATTATTCGTGATTTTTCTGAATTTCTTGGTTTTACTCCATAGTCTTTATTCGCACAATTAATTAGGATATTTTAATACTTCATTACTAAACTTACTATGTTTAATCACAGCACTTAGGTTTCTTTATCAGTCTCAATTTAACTGCAAAATCTCATATCGATCTCGATATGGTAAAGATTACGTTTAAGCTGAATGTTAGAGTGAAAGTAGTATGTACATACTATTATGTTATATTGAATCTTGTAACCATGGGTTTCGTAATGAAACTCAGATTCCCATGTTCATTTGAAATTTAAAGCTAAAAGTAACTCGTTTCATATATTTCGCTTGATTTTTGTTCAAACTTTATAGCTACCATAAAATCCAGATAAAGTACGGTTTCTTTAGTACACTATAGTTCAGTAGCTTTAGACGAGAGTTTCAGTGATCTGAAAAACAGAAAAACATTGTAAACTTTGTGTCACAATTCGGTGCTGCAAAGCAAATTGTAGGACTAAACAATAATTTATTATTCCCTACCATACATTGCCCTTTCAAAAATAACTTGCATTTCTATTAAACCTTGGAAACATTACTGGTGGTATAATTTATTCGATATTGCCGATACTATAATACTGTCTACCCAGCACAAGAAGGCAAGAGAGGAATGAAGGGGGGGGGGAGAGTTTTGAATGTTTATCTGCTCTGTTAGTGGATCTGTTTACTAGGAAATAACTGTGAGAGTGTACATGAGTCACTGTTTGTTGCAGTAACTGTAGTGATATGTATTATGCATGGGTGAGTTATGTGACAACACTTGCGTATTTCAAACGAATCCTTGTTCATACTGGGAAGGCAAGTATAAACACCGTGGAGACAGCAAAAGTTATACATTACACATTCCTCTAGCTGGCATTCTTGTGCTGGGCAGACAGTATTTATTTTACATAACCTAAGTTAATAATTTTATCCAACTGAATTTAAAATCGCTCATTATACTACCACACTTTTTTCAGAAATGTTGCTAAATTTTGCATTATTAATACTAATGTATGAAAATGTAAAAGTGAAACATGAATTCTTGTATGTAAAAATAACAGGAGGTCTTTATGATTAAATAAAAACTACTTTCATACAAATTGTACTCTGGGCATCGTTAAAGCTAGCTGGAATATAAGGGAGCAAGCATTATTCTTCCGTTCTTAAAACCACACTGTTAATATTCTGCAAATTCTGAATGAATTATTAAGCTTTCTTGGTGAACAACCTGTTTTAAATACCAGATGAAAGTATACAAAATAGCATCCTCAAGTGTTTTAATATAGGTACTGAAAAAATGCAAAACTCAGAAAATAACTGTTATTTTCAGACCAGTTACTTCTCGTTACCGTTTTAAAATAAGGGTAACGTTATGTTTTTTTCCTATTTCTTGTCTTCAATCACATACGCTAGTCGTGGATAATGGTTTTCACGGCGTGTACAATAGAGATATGGTAGCCAAAAGGTTTGGTTGTCACAGCTCCCAATCGCCTGTCGTGTGTTTGTATGTCTCCTGTAGTTAACAAGCAACCTCCTGACTTCACCATATATTTCTTTAGGATATCCATGGACAGTTTTACTATTAATCTGCATAATACGCTCTACAAGAGAAATCTTAGGAAGAGGACAAGGCGATATCAATAACAAGCTATGAATTACCACATCTTCTGTTTTCATCTACACTTGTATTTTTCCTAAGCGAAGATGCCTTTAATTTGAATATTTCCAGAGAACATAGACAGGTGTGGTGAATAGCAATGCTGTTACTCCAACAATAACTAGTGTACAAACTAACACGTGCGATGAATACAAAATTACAGCATCCACCTCATCCAAGTAACCAAATACTTATTTCCATCAGATACAAGATACAAGATAAAATACAAAATATTGTCGGAAAAAGATAGCTACTCAACAGTTTCGAGCACTTGCTTTACTTCTTACGCAATTCTTGCTCTTATGAGTTTCTCTACTCATGCTTTGTGACAAGTAGTATTTGATATTTGATATTTTATTTGTTCATAAGTAAATAATTTACAATTATATTACAGAGAACCGTTTTATTTACATACTATTCTTCCTTAGCCTATGTACAAGAATTGAATGACTACCTTTTTTCACCCCTCAGCCAGCTTGGCATAACAGCCTTATACTTCACTGAGGGATTACCTGTATCTCTTACTTTTCCCTACAAAATCCTCCCTCCACCCCTATTTCCTTCCCTCCTTCATAACTTTTGCTTCTAACTATCCTCAGCCATTTATCGTATCTTTCATTTTACCAAGAATTCTTCCTACATTTTTATTCCTATTCCGTTGCTTCCCTGTTAGAATTCTTATTGTTACAATTTTACCCTCAACTTCCTCCCGTTTTTTCTCCCATGCCTCCTTCCTCCCCTTCTCAACTTCTTCACATCTAACTACATAATGATCTACATAATTCACATATTCCTACATCACTCCACCTTAATGCTTTCACAAATATTGCACCTGGTCTCATCCATGCTAATCCATCCCTTTCAATCCTACTACAGTTTATATAACCTTCTCTTCCCCAGTCCCTTTTCAAAATCCTATAAAACTTCAATGAACTTTTGTTTTCCATGCTTCCCCACATGTTTTTCCTTTCTATTTTTTCCATTCTTGTCCTTACCTTTTTCCAAAATCCTCTCTCATTACCTGCACCTGCCCTCCATATATCCCCCATTCCTATTTTGTCTATAGTTCTCTCTAGCGACAAGTAGTACTAGTATTATTGCAGTCCATCTAAAAATTCAGACTAAGATTTTAGTGGAAATACACATTATGTGGCTACCTGAATAAATAAGGGATTCTTAGAATCTTCCAATTTATGTAGTCTTCATAGATTATTTGAAAGCCTTTGACGAAGTAAATGGAAATAAAATCTGAGAAGAAATGAAGGATAGAGGCTTTCCTACCATATAATGTGTGTAATATAAGCTCTATATTTGGGAACAAAGTTAAGAGTAAATGGTGGAAGTAAACTATAAAAAGAAGACATCGAAATAAGTCAAGGTGTCCGACAAGGGTAGCCACTTTCAACCGCATTACTTAATAGACGATGTCATTTACAAATGCCAGACTACTATAATTATACACTTTAGAATTAATAATATAAAAACATGGACACTTCAGCTTTTGCAGACTACCAAGCAGTTATATCATCTACAGAAGACAATATCCAAAGAGCTATTTATAATTTAAGTATTGTAACGAGACCGCTAGAACACCCTGTACCAGCTGCGAACGGAAGGCAGGGGGGAAGGACCGCGTTAGCCACACCTTCTCCTCGTTTGTCTTGTAGTGGTGACAGGCTTGTGGTTAGGGGAAAACATGACTGGTCGTCTGTTTTCCTTCTACCTGTTTCTCGATCTTTCGTTTACCAGAACAATCTTGTAAACACCAGAAACCGGCGATATTCCTATAAAGAGGGTTACAGACAGACAGTGTGAGTCAGTTGTTGAGTTGGTTTTGGTGTAGTCAGTCAGTTGTTGGTTTGAGAGTGTGAGCGAGAAGACAGTCGCAGTTCTTGGTGTAAGATTTAGTCAGTGACGTGCTAATGAACGAAAGGGTTGTGCAACGGAAGACTGTGCGTAACTGTGAATGTGTACCGGAGATTACGTAACCGCGAGTACAAGGAAATTGTAACGGACGGACTGGTGAATTGTAACTGTGTGCAGCAAGTAATTTTATGTAATTGGCAAGTGTTAAACTGTAAGTCGGTGGAAATAAAGAACATTGTTGAGTGGTGTAATTGGACTTTTTATTCCACGAACCCACAAAGTCACACTGGCGTCAGAAGTGGGACATAACACGAAGTCACACTGGTGTCAGGAAGCGGGAAAACAACATCACCGAACATTACAACGATGGAGGCAGCATTAGAAAAGATTTTAGCGGAACTGAAAGAAATGAAGACGGCTAAAGACAACATCATCAGGAAAATGGAAGAAATGCGGGCCGAATTAACAGAGACGCTGGAGACTAGAAATAACCTGGCCGCGGAACTGAAACTAATCAGGACGGCTAGGGAGAACATCGCCGCAGAGTTGAAACAAATGAAGACGGCAAACAACATCGCCGAGAAGATGGAACAAGTGAAGGCCGAGTTAACCACGGAAATGAGAGCAGCGAATGACGGTCCGGCTACCGAAATGAAGGTGGCGAACGAGGCTCTCGCCGCCAAGTTTGAAGAACAGTTGGCCGGCGTGAGGGATGACGTGACGGAACTGGGCGAGCGGAAGGGTCAAGTAGACGACCGCCTTAATGATTTAGAGGAAAAGGCCGACAACATCGCAAAACCCCTCACCCGCCTGACGGAGGAAAACCGGCCTTATGTGTGGACGGAGGACGCCGAAGACGCTTTCCAGCACCCGAAGGGGACCCTGTGCAGTGCTTCAATTTTGGGTTTCCCACAACCGGGTGGCGCCTTCATTGTGGACACCGACGCCAGCGACCATTGCATTGGAGGTGTCCTATCGCAGATCCAGGACGGCCACGAGCGCACAAGAGTGGAAGAGGAGGAGCGTGCCGCAGCAGTCCGAGTAGTTGCGGCAGTGCCTGCTGAAGGCTGGGATAGCGCAGGCCTGAGGAGGGAGCAACTGGCGGACGCAGACTTGGGGCCACTCTTAAGGGAAGTGGACGCAGGGACGAGACCAACCTGGGAGGACATCGCACCGAGGAGCGCCACCTACAAGTCGCACTGGGCAAAATGGGACTCGTTGAAGACGAGAGAGGGCGTGCTGTTCCGGGTATGGGAGTCACCCGATGGGAAGGCGCAGAGAGGACAGTTGGTACTTCCCCGGAGTAAGGTCCCGGAAATCTTGGAGGAAGTGCACGCCGGTACTTCAGGAGGACACCTGGGAGCGAACCGAATGATTCACAAACTACGGCAGCGCTACTTCTGGCTCAGACTCCGGGCAGATCCTGGTGGTACACCTGGACCGCCTCGCACGCTACGATGGGGCTGTTCGAGGACGAACAGCTTTGAGGAGGGAGCAGTGTAACGAGACCGCTAGAACACCCTGTACCAGCTGCGAACGGAAGGCAGGGGGGAAGGACCGCGTTAGCCACACCTTCTCCTCGTTTGTCTTGTAGTGGTGACAGGCTTGTGGTTAGGGGAAAACATGACTGGTCGTCTGTTTTCCTTCTACCTGTTTCTCGATCTTTCGTTTACCAGAACAATCTTGTAAACACCAGAAACCGGCGATATTCCTATAAAGAGGGTTACAGACAGACAGTGTGAGTCAGTTGTTGAGTTGGTTTTGGTGTAGTCAGTCAGTTGTTGGTTTGAGAGTGTGAGCGAGAAGACAGTCGCAGTTCTTGGTGTAAGATTTAGTCAGTGACGTGCTAATGAACGAAAGGGTTGTGCAACGGAAGACTGTGCGTAACTGTGAATGTGTACCGGAGCTTACGTAACCGCGAGTACAAGGAAATTGTAACGGAAGGACTGGTGAATTGTAACTGTGTGCAGCAAGTAATTTTATGTAATTGGCAAGTGTTAAACTGTAAGTCGGTGGAAATAAAGAACATTGTTGAGTGGTGTAATTGGACTTTTTATTCCACGAACCCACAAAGTCACAGTATAGTGAGAATATAATTTGAACATTTCAGCTGGAAAAAAGCAAAAATAATGGCATTTTATAGAAAAGACCCTGTCATATCTAAAATTATGGTTGACAATGTATCCACAGAACAAGCTATAGATTTTAGGTATTTAGGAGTGTTCACTGGCAAGGATAAAATAAAAGACATAAATGGAAATCTTAATTTATTTCAACACATATGTAGAACAATTAGAAGAATTTCATCAAAGATAAAATACGATTTTAGCAGTTCCAGCTCTATTATACGTATCTAAGTATTGGACTCTAAATAAAGACGTTTAGAAGTTGCGGAAATAAAATTCTTCAGGTTTGTTGTACGTTATACTTTAATGGAAAAACAGAACTCTGTAAATATTCGAGAACAGCTGGGAATATTACTAGCAGAGTATAGGGAAAGATGGTACAGCCATATATGCAGAGTTTTTCTTTTAATTTACGTCCTCCAACGTTAAGTCATATCGGACGATGAATGAAATGGGTGAAGGGATGCTCAAATGAGCCCAGAGTCCATAGAGATTAGAGTTGCCTGACATTCGTCTTCCAGGACAAGGGAAAACCTCGGAAAAAACCTTATCCACCCTGACCGGGACCTCCACCACTGGTCCCTGACCACCAACTGTAGCGTCAACGTGGAACTGTGCGCCACCCATTATTATTTGCATCAAACTGTCGCGCCAAAGTGGAACCTTTGCTCACCAGCATATTGGCTACAATATAGCCCGTCTCGGTAGCGTAGATGGTGGCATGTCTGCCTCACGTTCAATAGGTCCCGAGTTCGAATCTCGGTCAGGGTGAGTTACTTGGGTAAGGTTTTCCGCGGTTTTCCCTTATCCTGAAAGGCGAATGTCGGGTAACTCTAAGCTCTATGGACCCTGGGCTTATTTGAGCATCATTTCACCCATTCCACTTATCGTCCGATATGACTTAACGTTGGAGGACTTAAATTACAAAAGAGAGAGAGAGAGAGAGAGAGAGAGAGAGAGAGAGAGAGAGAGAGAGAGAGAGAGAGAGAAGTCTAAACTGCAAACTACAATAATTATTTTCAGCATCTTCCAAAAATATGGTATTAAGGTTTGAAGAATATTGTGACTTTGGGGTTCGTAAAATTAAAAGTCCAGTTGCAAAAACTCAAAATGTTCTTTATTTCCTCCGAATTACAGTTGGTTCACTTACAAATCACAGCAGGATCACGTATCACACACAATTACGTAACGCTCCAATTACGCAAGACTCACAATTACGTACAACTCTCTCTAGAGCTGACTAAAAACTCCTCTGATACACGTACGCAGTCTTCCAGTCCGTTCGCTAGCACTGCGCTCTTCACGGCTGCTCACCAAGAACTCACTGACTCGTCTACTGCAGCCCTTATATAGGAAGATCGCTGTTTCTGGAAGCTTCGCGGCTCGGAACATCATCCCGATTGTTCCAGATGTCAGGGAGAGGGGAAAGAGACGGTACAGTGGCTAGTGATACTTTTCCAACCATCCCCTCAGTGAACGCCACAAGATAAATGGGTAGGCGTGGTCTAAATGCCTCCTGTTGCCCACCCAGCTGCCAGTCGGTCGTGCCTTCCGATAACTGGGTGACAATAGTGTGCTATCCAAATACCGTTTATGAGCAAAGGTTTACGGTATGTTTAAATTTGTCAAAAATGGCTCTAGTTATTTCGATTAAAATATGTACCATAAATATCAAAAACGTGTGTGGTTTTACTATAGCAATCTTGTGTGTCTGTTATGGTTTATAAATTACACCAAACTCAAGCAGAATGGGGAATACTACAGACTAATCGTAGATATGCAATATCAAGCTCAGATATGACATTGGGATTAAAATCACCAATGCAATATTTTTTAAGAAGAGACCATGAAATAAGTCCCTCTGGTGATGGTGTCAGTTCTAATTTTATGATCTCAAATGAATTGAGGGAAATATTTCAAATTGAACCCATTCAATGACACCATAACTAAAACCCCACCATTTCCTCTGCCTGTAAATATCAGTTACCATTATTGTAATATGAGTTCATATTATTATACAATGGCACACAGAACATAAACCAGAATCTGCAGCTGTAAAATGGTACCACATAACGCTGCTCCAAAATCATCAGCTCAATTCCTTTAAATATGAGATTTAAAAATGAAATACAATGGTTATGCCACGATAATGTGTAAAACTCCTATTCGGGAGGTCGTAAAAGTTGATGAGTGTGTGGTGTTTAGTAACCGCTTTTACTACATGCGGTAATGCAAGTGATGACACTGATATGAAGAGGGAGCACCGGTGGATTGAGATGGCAGGGGAAACTGGAGACACCGGAGAAAACCCACTCCACGACATGTTCACCATAAATCTCACATGCGGTCGCCTGGAATCGAACCCTTGGTGAGGGTCTAACCGCTCGGCCATGACGTGGCCTCGGAAGGTCGTGGGTTCCATCCCTGTAGATCGACCACGCTGACTTCTTTTTCTTGCCATACGCGAATGCTGGAATGGATTCTCTACTCCACGGATTCCTTTCCTTCCCTTTCTCATGTCATTCCCTTGCCAATTTGCTTTGGTGGTGAACACGATAGTTCAAGTGGATGCGGACAAATGGTAGTGTTGCATGCACTGATTAAGTCTTCCCATACCCCGGCTGAGGCAATTGCCCAGACCGTTAGGGCCGCTACATGTCCTCCCCATCCTTCTACACTCTATTTGTAGGGATTCTGTTCATGCCTGTGGCTATGCTGACTCTGCCTTCTGTGGGCTGTGGTCTTTCTTCGCCTCATCCGTTTCCCTGGAGGGAGGATGCTGCGACCCACAATATACCCTTGCCGGGTCGCGATAGATCAGGTGTTCCATCAATCACATCTCGTCACATAAGATCAATCCTGCTCCTTCATGTATCTAAAACTGTTGCCTCAAACGTCTCTGTTACATCATCAGATCGCAAGGTGTAATCACATGTTGAACTCCCTGGCGCTTAACATAGTCCAATAAAAGAAAATTAGCACACACCAAGCCGGTTAGAGCAGCAACACTAAATTTGGAAATTTAGTGTCAAATTGCAAAAACAAAACAAAAATCGAGTGCAAATTGCATGCAAATTGTTAGAGGGGACTTCCTTTTCAGGAGGGATTTGGTACTTTGAGGACGGGAAGTAGGAGGTAATGACTATGATCGCTTTCGAAATTAGATTTCTTGTAACGGCTACTAATTTCTGACATGTCGCAATGGCCCTCCGCTTTTTTCTGACACAGGAAGCTGATTAAACTCGCTCACTCACTGGCAAATTTCCTAAATTAGCACGGAACCGGTTTTCGCGAAACCAGAAACCCAAATTTGTTAAACTATTAATTAAAATGACGTCTCGTATTTTAGATCGTGTGATTTAATTTCTTGGTCTTAAAAGAGCAGTTAATTATACGTGCAAAGCAACACGGCAGCATCGGGACAATCTTGACACCGTAAAACGTTGGCCGAACATATGAGTATACATAATCATGACCCCAACAAACAGTATTGTATAAAAACGAGATAAAAAGCACCAGCATGCATAGAGTCGCGAAAGTGTCGATCACATTCACGCTTGGATCTCTTACCTCTCGTCAGAAATTTAAATTAATAACCAACACCAGTACTACAGCTCTACTACGTAACAGCATTAATACTGTGCTGCAGTGAAGATTGCTGAAGTTCAAAGCTATCTTCCTCTGCTTATTTATTGGTTTGAAGCTTTCTCATTAATTATATAGGTTATGAAGGAGTTTTCATAATAATAATAATAATAATAATAATAATAATAATAATAATAATAATAATAATAATAATAATAATAATAATAATAATAATAATAATAATAATAATAATAATAATAATAATAATAATAATAATAATAATAATAATAATAATAATAATAATAATAATAATAATAATAATAATAATAATAATAATAATAATAATAATAATAATAATAATAATAATAATAATAATAATAATAATAATAATAATAATAATAATAATAATAATAATAATAATAATAATAATAATAATAATAATAATAATAATAATAATAATAATAATAATAATAATAATAATAATAATAATAATAATAATAATAATAATAATAATAATAATAATAATAATAATAATAATAATAATAATAATAATAATAATAATAATAATAATAATAATAATAATAATAATAATAATAATAATAATAATAATAATAATAATAATAATAATAATAATAATAATAATAATAATAATAATAATAATAATAATAATAATAATAATAATAATAATAATAATAATAATAATAATAATAATAATAATAATAATAATAATAATAATAATAATAATAATAATAATAATAATAATAATAATAATAATAATAATAATAATAATAATAATAATAATAATAATAATAATAATAATAATAATAATAATAATAATAATAATAATAATAATAATAATAATAATAATAATAAAGAGCTTACTGTTCCTATCCACATTAGTTTCCAACCTTCTTACAATAAGTGTTACATCCTACCTATGTTCAATATGATTCTGTTGGTTACCTGCAGCTTTTAGATGCTACCTTTTAACAACTTTGACAGGCATTTATATCACTTTATTCTAAATCCTCTTCCTCCCCCTCTCCAATCTTTCCTCTCTTCTCTCAATGCACCCTACCTGTGCACTTCTTCCTGAGTTTTCCTTCAAATCTTCCCATCATTTTTACTCTTTTGTTCCTCTTCTTACAGTATTTTTGTTCCTACAACTTACTTGTTGCCCCATGTCGTTTCCCAAATTTCTTCCCTCTATTCTCTCACTTCCTCATATTCTACTAAAATGTTGTAAACTCTCTCTCTCTCTCTCTTGCTGCAAACGTAATAATATTCTTCTTTTCTATCTTCCCTTACTCCTCAACCATAAGAAAGAAAACACCTCTATGTTGTTACAAATAAGTAAATTGTATACTACGGGTGACTGCACCATAATGTTACGAATAGAATTGTTTATACTCAAAGTGCATGCACCAAAATGTTTACAGTCTACTCTGTAACTAGGAGCGTGCCTTGAAGGATAAGGGTCAGATGACAGAACTAAGTGGTAGAGTAAGGTAGGAGCACAATAAACGATAAGCAGGTAGGGCGAATATAGAGACAACACTGAGTTCTATATTATACAAATTTACCATATCATATAACAACTTAGGAGAGAAGTAGGTGGTTTCCTTCCAGCCTATATATATTTGGTGCCCTATGCCGGAGCCACTCTAACTTGACATGAGTCCTCTGGGGAAGCTCGACGCACGTACGAGCGAAACGTCAGGAACTTCAGTTTTTCCTACTAGACCACGGCCAGTAAGCCCGGAAACTTCTACATATTACCATATCCTAATTACTGAGCTGAAGTACAAGGCGCTCACAAAGTCTTGAGGAGACTTTGGAGTGAAATAGTGATAACAGTTGCATTATTATACGAGTATACATACCCATACGGGCTTACCTTGAGGATACGTAACCATCTGTGGTTAGAGGATGCGTGTAGAGTATCCACCACTGAAGGGCGGTACGACGGCCCTGATTTTAAGACCAGCGTGACTTCCGGAAGAACCAAACTAAAGTGACCCAAACTAAAGTGACCCAAGACTGCCAAAATGTGCAGTCTTTAAATACTCTTACTTCCAATATGGCGTCCAAGTGCCAAATTGGCAATCCCACGCTACAAAAAACTACCTAAACATTTCCCGCACAACGACAGCGTCCCCATTTTGGCTGACAAAGGATGCTGTTTTATACTGGTCGCCAAACTAGAATGTGATTGAGAGTTAGTAACCACGTGGAAGAACGCTCTAAATAAATGGGGGGTGAGTACGTCATAACGGTTGTCATGCTAACGATTAGAGGGACCAATTAGAGTCGAGACGTTTCCATGACATTGTTAGACGCTAAACCTTGGTTGCCGATATTCTAACACGTGTTTAGCATGACTTCCAGGGCGAGGGAGTTACGCAAACGCTGCAGTAAATACAATACCTAGGTTTTTATTTCTCTTCTGATAACGTTTCATAAACAGAATGGCCTCAGAGTAAAAGATCCTGTGCTGGCAAGTTACTTTGCATTTTATTTGTGGCAATTTGCCTTGTTTTACGTGTGTGTGAGTTCGTGTATCTGAGCACGTGTTGTGATCATTTGCAATTGTGTTTAATGAATGTTTCATTATGTCAAAATATAGTGACAAGCGAAAACCTGAACGTGTTCGGGAACCAAATAAAACTGTATTTGGTAAAGATATTCCAATTAAAGGACATACACGGGAAATAATATGCTCTGTGAGAGAATACTTCGAAGAGGAGAAATTGAAAGGGGAGTCCAGTATTTCATTCTCTAAGTGCTTGATAGGACTTCACGTGCTGTAGGTATCAGTAAGGGCATTAAGGTTAAGATTGGGACAGAAAAGCATTTTAAAGAAGAAACACATTGGAGTATAAATTAGAAACTCCCGTAAAAAACTATGTAAGCGGCATTTTCCCACTTCAGTAAGTATCAAAATGTCACAGGTATGCCTCTTTTGTTACGATGATCTTTACATTGATGTGTTGTTGCATGTTCTAGCATTTGCATGTAGATCCAATACTGTACTATTGTCTTTGTGTACAGCATTATAAATAATTAATAATAATAAAATACCAATTGCAGTCGCAACTGAATCACCTTCGCACGCGTAATCCTATCGCGCTCTCCACGTGGCAGCAATAAGCGGCAACGTCGCCTCTCTCTCTCCGTACGAAATGTCAATCACTTTCTAGACTGGCGACCAGTTTAGCATCCGGTAGACTCAGTTTACTAAGTCAGCAAAGTTCATATCCGGTCACCTGCCTGTGGTCGACATGAGTAAATAGGAAATTGAAGTCATAAGGCAAAGTAATGTGAAATCTCTCATAACGCTGTTCTCATATGCAAGCAGAATTAAGAACTTCAGAATGTGCAAAATGTGCCAAAAAGTCACGGCACAGAAAATAAGCATTAAATAACAAGATTCCAGCATTTGATATGTTCCCAAGTATTCCTCAACCATACACGTGACAATATGTTAGATGTTATATAACTATATAAATAATGTGGTGGTAGCTTTATTTTTTTAAAATAATCTCTCCGTGTGCCAAACTTCATTATAAAACTCTATTTAAGATTTTATGTAAGCATTTTCAAACAATTTGCCCGCCTCGGTAGCGTGGTGGTAGCACGTCTGCCTCACATTCAAGAGGTCCCGAGTTCAAATCTCGGTCAGGGTGAGTTACCTGGATAAGGTTTCTTCCGGGGTTTCCCTTATCCTCAAAGACGAATGTCGGGTAACTCTAAGCTCTATGGACCCTGGGCTCATTTGAGCATCATTTCACCCATTTCATTCACCGTCTGATATGACTTAACATTGGAGGACGTAAATTAAAAAAAATAATCAAACAAGCCTATATTTGAGGAAGCGCAAGAAATCTCTGAGAAATTTCGAAAATATTTTAATAAAAGTTGCAAGATATAGTATTGTTACCTATGAGTAACCTTAATGCCACTACAACAAATAAAATTAGCACAAAATCATATGCTTTAACGAGACCTAAAATATATACTTTGCAGTAAAATTTGTAAACTCTTTGGTTCACTAAACGTACAGGCGTTATCTAGAATGAAAACAACTTCTAGGCTAGTGGCCAGAAGAGTCAAAACACATATTTATAACAGAACAAAACTGAATTTAAAATCTTGGTGGAGTGAAATAGTAGGTTGCCTTATACCGTGCTATATGAACATTCGAAACCAGCTTTAAGTTGATACAGTTTCCGGTCGTGACCAGATATTCAGAAGGCCGTGACTAATTACTTGAGACAATGCCAATTACTGTAGAAGCCACATCCCGGTATAATCATTATGTAGCGTGGGCAACAGCACCTACGAAACACTGCACTTGTCTCTTTTTTCCCCCTCAATGCTTTCCAGTTGTTCGAATACCAATTGCCACTGAAGCATAACTACACGCTTTGGGGAGCATTGAACACCAAAAATTATTTCAAAGAAAATTCGATGTTTATCGAAATCTATTCTGTCTGTATTTTGAAATACAGAATTTATGAAAAGTATAACTAAACATACTCATCTTACATCAAATTCCAAAAATGTGATCAGAGTTAAAATAAGACCTGAAGCTTTCCTGGCGACGAATATGCTCAATTTCTTCTCGGGCAGCAAGCCAGGTGAAAAGACGATTAGAAATCGAAGTTTCGGGAGTGTGCATCGCTCCCATCATCAGGAGATTTATTAAATGTTATAATCACAAATGAAATACTGAATATAACGCAAACATAAACAAAGACAAAACACTATCAAAGTTCGCATTACTGAACAAAAGACTGTTTTAAGTAAAATAAATGCCAGGTCAGGAGATGGCATGAATATAGCACATTAATTGGGTCAAGGAAACGTAAATACTTAACTTGATTATCAATCTGTATTGATCTGTGCTTGTTAAATCAACGGATTTCCATTTAAAGGCCGGTTGCCAAGAGGATAATGAAGAATGTTGAGACCAGTGAAAAACAGTTTGAAAGACTTCCAAATTCCGGGAATGTGGAACACTGTATACAGGACAAACCGGAAGGACCATCTCTACTGTTTTGTCTTTGTTTATATTTGTGTTATATCCAGTGTTTCATTTGTGGTTATAACATTTAATAAATATCATGGTGATGGGAGCGATGCACACTCTCGAAACGTCGATTTCTAATCGACTTTTCACTGGCTTCCTGCCCTAGAAGAAATTGAGCGTGATCAAAGTTATATAATAATTAGGGGAAACGCCTATACAGATCTGCTTCTACCCCTTCGGAGGAAGGGAAGAAGTGAAATTACCACTAGGCTCCAAACACCGGGCAGGTAAACCATCAAGCCAGCCTAAGGCCAATCTCTCAGCTGGAGGTGCCAAGAGAATGCGGTAAACGACCCTCTAATGCTCTGAGGTGTATTCTTTCATTTGAACAAGCAACCATGGCAAGTGTCCTACACCACAAAACCTAGAAGTACACTGTTAAGTCGAGAAGGATACAGAATGAAAGAGAAGTAATCAAAGGATATGGTTGTAGATGAGATATCATACCAACATTAACCTACCAGCCAGGGAAGTTCATGAAAAGCTCCAGGTTCGACGATAATCGAACTAAGGACCCCTCGAATGCGAGCCTCGCATGTTACCGCGAAGCCACGTCGCCTATTAATGTCATATTTAAGTCAAATATCTTCTAGAAATTTTATACAATTTAAAATCACCTTGGGACAGTAGGAGGGATCAATAAAATTATACTAAAAGTTAGAAATATACAAAGTAAACTATAGGTTCCGTAAATTTCCTATTTAGTAGTGCTGCAATTTTAGGCAATTGTACAACAGATAAAAACAAGAGCAAAACAAAGTGAAACTTAAAGAAAAATAATAATAATGTCAGCTTGTTAGCTTGTCTGGCTTCCCCAGTGAATATTCGTTTCCATTCATTCAGGGTTACTTAAGTAAAGGCCGGAGAGATGTACGCTCGCATGAGATTCAAGTTAGCTGGATACAGAGCATGAATATCAGATGTACAGCAGGACCATCAAATTTGCAAACACAAAAGACGAGGTAACGTAGTGCTCTGCGCACTAGTGAAGCATTTGTCTTTCAGGTGTATGCAGACGCAAGGTCAAGATGTAGTGTAACGCGACTCTTTTGTTTCCTCTCACTGTGAGGCAGTGGTCACGGTTAGGATATACCTACTTGCCTTTGTTTACATGTGCGACCGATAACAGTACAGTCCATCGGCAATATACCTATGGAAAAATGCACACACCTCTGACCTTTATATATAAGTTATCCAATTCATTACCGTCTACTCCAAATACAGAATCGGAAATATTTCTGCTGTCAGATTTTGCAATTAGCCATAACGTTATTGCTCGACATTGGAGGTTTTTGTTTCTCTTATATATTTAGTGACATTTGCATAACAAAGTCATCAAGTATAGCACACTCACAGATGTCAATATATGCAGTAAGTAGAATACTAAGGAGGACAATATATGGTGTTAATTACCATACACTCATTTCCTAGTAAACAGATCCACTAACAGCAGATTAGCAGTTCAAACCCCTCTCCCCTTCATTCGTCTCTTGCCTTCTTGTGCTGGGCAGACAGTACACATTGTTACCTTTTTCAGGTGTACTTAACAAAATTCTGCTAACATAAGACGAACAAATACCACAAACACACACGAACTTCCTAAAAACATAATATATTTATGGTTCTCTATTTATATAAGCATAAGTTTCTGATTCTGGGAGCTTAGCTATAACTATATAAGCTGTTAATCAGCAACCAATGGTTATACCAAAGAAAGCAGGCATGAGCATTCTCTCTCTCTCTCTCTCTCGCTCTCTCTCGCTGTCCTAAAGATGTGGACACCAGCAAAGATACATCCTAAACATATAAGTTTTTATTTGTGCTGAATTAATCGAATCTGTGTAAGCATTTTGACAATCTCCTCGAAATTATGCATTTATAACACAATACACGTATAAAAGTGTATTTTAGTTACTCTAAAGCCTGGCCTGTCATTATAAAGTATGAAATTCAAAAATGTAAGATTTTAATTAATAAGTAGCCTAATTCGCCCTAAATTCTAAGTCATTCTTGTATGATTTGTATTTTAGACTTGTATGACTTGTATGGTGGTTGTATTTTAGATCTGTATGATCTCAAAGTATTTTATTCTTGCCTGGGATGTAGTCAAACTGTACAAGTTTTATGTATTTATAACAATTGCATTCATGCTTGAAATACACACTCGCTGACACCATAAATTTTAAGAAGTTGCACAAAGTTACATGTTTCACGGTACAACATACGTAAATATTATAATATGAGCTTTCAACTTTAACTACCTTCCTACCAAATAAGCTGCTGATGTGCTTTTTATGGCATCCACTTACATTATATTTTCATTGCATTCTTGAACTACGCACGTTCTGTAAATACTCCCTGTGTCCATTCCAACACGCTTAAATTCTTCTTTGTTTTCGTTGGTTAGAACTCGGCGTCTGTCTCTTCCATTGCCATTCCAGCCTCTAAATACTTTCTTATCGTTTCTCCGATGTTCTTCTTATCCCGAGTAGATATTCAGGAGCTAGATCATCTTCGTCTCCTCACATATTTTAATTTCCACAATCACAAGGCTGGTACTTTGAAAATAAGGTTCGTTTCACTAGCTGCTGCAATTTAATAGAAGCGCCAGTGTCGAAACGATGCCGAGCTCCGTTCGCACCCGTACATTGTTATTTCGGACCACTGACTGTTAAATATTAATAATACCTGGAAATGCACTTCGCAAGTTTTAACGTCCGGGAAATGGAACCTGTGGAAGGGGAATAATGAGCAACGCCGTGAGCATGCACAACGGATCACAATGAAAAGAGGTGTGTACCGCGGTCGCCCGAAAAAATTAAAATTTAACGGTTCCAAAGCGAATAATTGGCTGTCAGAAAACTGCTTCCCACGCAAATGATACTGCTGTATTTCGTGTTTCTCACGACTCCAAGCTGATAATTTAGGGCCCTTTCTTCCCAGTATACGGGCTACACTTCCAGTGGCGGTCACACATGCATTCGCTGCAATGCCTGGTTCGTACAAGTCATTATTTGATACCTTTACACATACAATGTCGGATAATGACAGAGCAGATTGAAGGAGCGAATCCTGTTTGCCCTTCCTTCTAGTGCTGCCGCATGTGGTGGGTACACACTTCTTTGCCTGAAATAAGAAATTATTTACATTAACTACGCTCAGAAAATATTTTTAAAATATAGCTGCCAATTTTATAAATAGAGAGAATGTTGATTTCTAAGCATATCCGTACAAATCCTGTCTTTCTAATACACGGAAATTTAAGCACGTAAATTTTATTTCTATATAGTTATCATCACTTAACATTTGTTCAACATTCAAAATCCTAAAATGCACAATCGTTCCTTCTTCACAACTCTTATCCCAAATATATGTAATTGTTATTGTATTATGAAAATGCAAGTCACGCATTATGAAATGGGGTAAACGTCTTAAATTTTCAGAGTAGTGGTGAGTTATGTCACTGTTAAAGTGACAGGCGCATGTTAATATAGATTAATCGGTTGCTCTTAACCACTAAGCCACCATAGCTAGCGTGCTATTATGACATTAAATTCTGTCACACACACACACACACACACACACACACACACACACACACACACACACACACACACACATACATACACTCACTCACAAACACGTACACACACCAAATCTAAAATGTGCAGCAGTGCTATATATCCACTGAGAGGAATAAAATACCATAGAAAGACACACCCGGAGACAAATTGCTTTTTGATATGGACTTTTCATGTCTCGATAGTGTTGAATCGATCTGGTAATCCATTTGTTTCGGTCGTTCCTATGACAAAATGCCTGTAAAATTTAAGTTTGATTGAGACTAACAGAACAAAAGGCACCAGTTTTCATAGCAAAGAACCGTTCATGATGCAGTGTATCTATATACGTATACATGCCTGCGTTTTATGGAACCAAAAAATACAGACAATGTCGCCAAAAAGTATCAGATATCACTTTCATGGGCCTTAATAGCATTATTTCATCATATAGGAACGAAAAAAACAATAAATCCGATTAGCTGTAGATTTAAAACAGAGAGATGTGCCAAGACAGCACTAAGAGTAGAACTGCTGAAGCATTACAATATACAACGAAAATAATTTTTGCAAATTAGAGTTTGCTAGCAAGAGAATGAAAATGCAGGAAATGAAGAGAAGTAAATATGTAATAATGATATAAATCACTTTTTATATTAAAATGTATTTATTGCATAATTCGATTACAATACATGCGGATTTTTGTAAATTACTTTGTTTTAATACTGGCTTTAAAACGTAGCACGAAATATTGCGACTTTTGTTAAGTTGTATTTATTTTGCATTCTTCTGCAAATAAGAGACCTTTTGCCATCTTGTCAATTTGGGAGTTCAAATACAGCAGCATACCGATTTTTACCTTAAGCAGGTGAGAAAACAGATTTGCAATAAATAAAATTTAAAAAGATAGACTCTTGACGTCTCTCATGGGATACTTCTTTTCTAATCATCAGATTAGTAACATGGTTCGCTCCAATCGGGAGATAACGTGGAAACAGCCCATAACGCAAAGTTGACCAACACCCCAGGTACGTGTGCAGCTAGCCAGCCACGAGGAACTGGAAGCAGCCTTGGCAAATGTCTTTCCCTTATTAGGGTGGGTGTTACACACCGAAGTTAGCAGACAGATCATCTAGCTCCATGCTACCTCTGCTGTGCTTACGCACATGCAGTGATATCCTGCACAGCACCAACGAAGTGTCACTATTGTTGTGCCTTTGAACACACAGCACGGCCTCGGCCGCGGACACCACTATTTTACCACCTATGAAGGAACCTGCTACTTCAGCGGAGTTGCTCTGCGTCCTGCATCCTAGTAGGGCGCTATCGCCCGTCCAGCCACAGATATCACTAGAGAAATCCAACACCGAGATGGTGACACCGAACGCCATTCGGCACCTTCACCCAGAGCTAATGAACATCGGCGCCCTTTAGGAGCCCTGGAGAAGACCACCGCAGCA